>PVIY010012281.1:0-62505 GCA_004026745.1 Myrmecophaga tridactyla | reverse complement strand
TTATTTTTTTGGCATCTAAGCATTTAGTTTCCTTAATTAGTTTATTCTTGTGATTGTTTTCACTTTTTTACCTAGGATTTTCTTGCTGGATGACTTTGCTGTCTGTCTGTTTTTTGACATTCAGTTCAGCTTATTCTAGACCTCTAGCTTAGGTTTTGTTTAACAGACCAGAATTTTTCAGTTCTTGTTTTCTTGTTTCTTGCCCTGCCTGTATGGTGCCTTTTTTTCCCCCATAGGAGGGTCTAATTAGGTATAATAGACCCAAGTCAGATTTTCTCAAACCAAACTGGCCTCCTATTAGGAGGAAAAAGTCACCTGCATCAGTTTTCCCTGAGGGTGAGACCCATCAGGTTTCCTAGTAAGCCTCTAGACTGTGTTTTTCCTATCCTGCCCAGTATGTGGTGCTTGTCTGCCTGCAAGTTCCCCCAGCATAAGATGATGTGGTATCTTTAACTTCAGTAGCCTTACCCTGTTGGAGGTGTGGTCAAGACAGAGGAGAGGTTGTAGGCTGGCTTTAATCGCTTCAGTTTTCCAGACCCTGGGGTCTGAATTCCTTGAGGGAGGGATTCCACCTGAGCTGGGCCCTATCCCTCTCCCGGGAAAGGCACAGCCTCCAGATAAGCTCTCAGACAAGCTTAATTTCATCCTTGCCTGGGGCAGTTGGAGCCTGAGAAGCCTTGCAAGTGTATCCAAAGAACATTCAAGCCATAGAAACACAGTCACAAAAAAGAAAAGAAAAAATAAAAATCCTTTTCAGAGAAGGACTGCTGTTCCTTGAGTTTGCCAATCAAGAGCTTAAGTTGGTACATTGGTCTGTGTATCTCCACGTCCTTTGTGTCCCCTCCTTTCCTTCAGGGCCCAGATCCTTTCAAGTATTTTGTGCTGTATAATCCAAAAAAAACCTCTGTTTTTTTTTTTTTTTCTTTATCCATCAGCCCTACCCCTCTGCACCCAGGCAAAACCCAGCAACTTCAGCTTTTATTTGAGATTCAGCTGAGCTGGGGGCCTATTTTTAGTAGACAGAATCTGTTAATTAATTCCACAAATTGAAGCTTGGTAGAGCTCAGCCCCCCGCTACTAGTAAAGTCCCTTTCCTTTCCCCTCTGGGGAGCAGCCTGTGGGGGAGGGGTGCTGCCATAATGGCTTGGGGGACTCATGGTTCTGGGTAGGATTGTGGCTGGTCCAGCTTGTCAAGACTGGTGTATGCTGTGTGTCCAGTCACTGATCTGGCCCCAGCAGTTGTTCTGTACTATTCCTGGCTATTTACTAGCTGCTCTGGAGGACAAATTTTTTAAAATCCCACACCTCAGTAAGCTGCCATCTTGGTTCTTCCATACCACTTGTTTTTGCAAGCTTCCAAGTTCTTCTTTATGTGTCGTTCAGTGTCTTATTTATATCCTTCATCTCTTTTCCCACATTTTACTTCAACTTGTTGGTTTGATTTAGAAGATTTACTTGAACATTTTAAATTGGTTGTTTAATCTCCTGTAGCTCTTCTGAAGTTTTTGTTTGCTCCTTTGATTGGGCCATATCTTTATGCTTCCTAGTATGATTTATGATTTTCTGCTGGCATCTAGGTATCTGATTTTCTTAATTAGTTTATGCTGGAGATAATTTTCTCTCTTTTGCCTAAGATTCTTCTTGTTGGCTGGCTTTGTTCTCTAACTGTTCTTTAGCATTTGGCTCAACTTATTCTAGACCTCTAGCCTAGCTTCTGTTTAACTGATCAGAATTTTTCAGCTTTTATTTTTCTGATTCTTGCCCTGCCTATAAGGAAGTTTTTGAGATTATCCTTATTTTTATACAGGTGTTTTACCCCCAGAAAAAGCTTTTTCTTCCTTCTCCCTCCTCAGGGAATGTTGATCTGTTGTTTGTTATGTTTTGCCTCTGTATATTAACACTCCTTTCATTGCCTCTAGCAACTTTGACCTGGAGGTCTGGCTCTGGCTGGAGAGTCCCCTAGATAGGATCAGCCCCAGTCAGGTTTTCCCAAACAAGACAGGCCCAGGACTCACAAAGTGGGTGTAATCAGTGTCAAGTTTCCCTGAAGATGAGCTGCAGTGCAGTGCCAGCCTTTCTGGTGAACCCTCTTAATTCTGTGCTTTTCCTGTTCTGACCAGCAGGTGGTGCATGCCCACTCACTGTTCCCCAGAGCCCTAAAGTAGTATTGTGCCTTAAATTCTCCACAGACCTTGTTCTTGCCAGATATGTGGTTGAGACAGATGTTGAGGCTGAAGGTGAGCTTAAAGTATTTCTGTTTTCCAGCTCCTGGGGTCTGAATTCTCTAAATAACAGTCACTGTTTTTTTTTTTTTTTTTTCTGGCCCTTGTCCCTTTCTTTCTTTTTGGTAGGGGGAGTGGGTAGAAAGAGGAGCCATTCTTCAGCCCCTTTTCCCCCATGCCTGGAGCATGTTTGAGACAGGCTGGGCTCTGCTTTTTGTAGGTTGAATCTGCTGCTGATGTCCCAGCCCCTGGGCTCTAAATTCTTTTAATGAGAGCCATCACTTATTCTGTGCCCTGGCCACCCCTCCATGGGGAAGGTATACCCTTTAGGGAACTATCTCCTCTACCTGATTAGTTATTTTCTTTTTCAATCAACCCTACTTCCACCTTTGCCTGGGGCAAGACTGAAAATAGAGAATGCCTGATGCTTTCTTTAACAGAGTGCTTAAATACATAAGGGAAGTGTGCATGGGTGGTTCAGTGGTAGAATGCTCGCCTTCCATGCAGGAGACCCAGGTTTGATTCCCGGACCATGCACCCCTGCGTCCCCTGCCCCCCCCCCCCCCCCCCCTCCTCTCCACAAGAAAATAAGTGAAGGAAAAGATGTCTTCTCAGAGCTGGTCCCCAGCACCTTGGGTTCACCAGTCAAGAGCTACAGTTGGTACCTGGTTCTACGTGCCCTTTTTTGGAGCACAGCCCTTTTCCAGTATTCTGAGCTCAACCCTCTCCAGAAGCCTCTGTTTATTTTTGTTATTATTTTTGTCAGCCCTGCTTAGTCCCTACTGGGAGGAGGGCTAATACAGATCATCTTGTTTATTTCTTGTATGATTTGTAGAATGAACTATGCTCAGAGCTGGCATTCAGTAGTCCAAATTTGTTAATCAAATCTGCAATTGGAGCATGTTTGAGCTCCCTTTCCCTTGCTCCTAGTAGAGAGGGCTTTTGTTTCCCACCAGGGGAGACTCTGAGTCAGCCTTCTGTGCTAATGGGGGAGGGGCACCAGCCTCCACAGTGTGGAAGAATTTACTTACAATTTTGTGCTGTGATTTATCAGTCTTGGCCTTTCAAATCATTGCTTGCTGGTATACGATGTGCCCTGGTCTCAAATCCTCTGAACAGTTGTCCCAGGCACTTCCTGGCTTTTTTACTAGCTGCCCCAGAGAATAACTAAATCCCACACCTCCCTATGCTGCCTTTCTGACCTCCATTAGTTCACAATTGCTTTTAAAAGACCCTCACTAAATGGTTCACACATCAATGTATATTTGTTAGAGAATCTCTTTAATAAACAAGATTTCAGGGATTTTCCCAATAAAAGCTTAATTTCCTGCACATGCAATAAACTCTCCTACCCTCTTTTGGTCATGCTGTCCTCTCCCTGACCAGGCAAACAATTCTCATACAACTCTATAGTATGAAAAGGAGTGCAGATGTTTTTGGTGAGCTACTAGTCATCTCTGCTGTAGGATGATCATAGAAAGCAATTAGAATATGAAATGATAAATCTAAGGAAATGGAAATTTATTTATACTCACTCATATTTCAGTCTTATTCGTCAATTTGTTCAACTATATCAATTTTCTGACTTGGAGTTTCAAATATTGCATGGGTTGACTGTTAGTGGGTACCATTTCATAAAGCATTCCTATTCCAGCTCGATCAGTCACTAAGGTATTGTAAGGATCTGCATTGTTCTTTGATGTTTTACTGAATTCTTTTTTTATGTTTTGAGCCTGCTTATAAGCTCATGGCTATGAAACACATAGGCTTGGGGTTTGACTGGGGAAAAGAATGAAATAATTTATTTCTGATAAGGTTCAGCTGAGGTCATCTGTCATTAGATCAGACTCCAGAAGCTCATCTCTACCTCTGTTTTCTCTAGCCTAGATTATACAAATCCCTGCTTTTTGACCACTGAATAAATTGCTCTCTTAACTTGCATTTTTTTCATGTTCATCTGATATTCTATCTTATCAAGTAAAGAGGTATGCTGTATAATTATCAATTTCATAATGTTATTACTACTTTATACCTAGCTCTGGATGAATATCACAAATTAAAGTTTGTGTTTTCAGAATAATATCTATGCTTATTCAAAGAAATAAAATATTCTTAAAAATTGACATTAAAATGAATGCTATTCCTCAGACAGGCCATGTGGCTCAGTAGGCAGAGTTCTCACCTGCCATGTGAGAGACCCAGGTTCGATTCCTGGCACCTGCAAAAAAAAAAAGAATTAACAATAAAAACAACAGTAATAATAATAGTGAATAGTTTTCTTTTCATTAGTCAGGGAAACATTTTAAGAGATATATTAGAAGCAAGACATTAAGGCACCAGAAGGAAAAGGGCTATTAGTCTAAAAGATGAAATCAGGGAAGTAATATTAGAACTAGACATTTAAAAAAAAGTAGAATACTGGATCTCATATTTTATTTCTCCTTCAATGAATAATCCAGGTTGAATTATTACCTGGGTTTCATAAGTACACTTGTGAAATCTTTCTTTCCTTCCATAGACATTCTGCCAAATGTGATGCATTCTGACTAATTCTTAAGACTTGTAAGCCCATAGGGTAAGTGTAAGAATTAAAAAATCTATTTCAATATGTATGCAGCATGACATTATTGTCTTTATTAGCTCATAAACTGCACTCATTCTCAAATTATATATTGTTATGCATTCTTGCTGCTCCTCAGCTTTGAGGATTTTTTCCCTTTATAATATCTTTGGCCTTATCCAAGACAGCAGAGGCTGTGGTGCCTTTGAAATGAATAAATTCTGTACTAAAATCTAAAAGAAGACTGTTTAGGAGATCCTAAAAGCAAGAAAATGCAAACAAGCATGTACTCAGTTCTTCCTTACTTGACTAATTCTGGTCTTCTAGTCACTTAGTGTCTGCAGTCAGCTGGTGTCATGCCTATTGCCACACCTTCCTTTGTATTCTGGGATGAGCAGAAACAACAAGTCCTAGGTTTGGAGAGTAGTTTCCTTGATGACTTCAAAGCTAGTTAAAGACCAATGCTTATATATGCCAAATTGAAAAGTTAAAACTTTAGCCTTGTAACTATACATTTGTTGACAGCTGAACTATTTTATTTTGTTGTTGTTGAGGAATGGGATAGTATAGATTTTGGATATTTTTATTTTATAAGGAGTTCCTACAACTAAGATGCAATTCTCATCTCTGTACATTTTTTTTTTCTTTTTGGAATTTACATGTTTCATGAAAGAAGTTTATGTTTATAAATAAAAGTAAGTAATTCCTAAATGATACACAAATAAAAGAGCTAGTCAATGACTATAATAAACATAAACAATAAAGATATTCTTAATCTTAACCCATTATGAATAAGACCCTCTGAAGATGTTATTTTTAGCTAAGGTGTGGCCAACCAAATCAAACTGGTTCTTAATCCTATTACTGAAGGGCTTATGAAGAGAAAGCCATGGGAAGGAGTCAGAAACCAGAAGTCAATGGAACCCAGACGAAAAAAGAGAAGATATTACTGTATAACAGGAAAGCCAAGGAACTCCAAGGATTGCCAGCAGCCAGTCTTGGCATGCTATTCCTTGGAAAGAAAGTAAGCCTTGCTGATATCTTTATTTTGAACTCAAAATCATGAGCCAATAAACTCCCCATTTCAGCCAACCTACTATATAGTATTTGTCATAGCTGCTTGCAAAACTGAGATAATGACCTAAACATTTTAAGAGAAAAAGACTAAAAATAACAGTTTACAAACATTCATAATATTTACTATTATATAAAATGCTGAAAGCTTGTTTTGACATTGTAGGCATAGCATTTTCTTAAATGTGCTGTTCATTTCCAATTGAGGACTTCCTCCTCACTAATTTTCTGGTCTGAACAGTCATTCCAAATTGATTCCTAATTAAAGTTGTGTGAGTGTGTGTGTTTGTATGTGTGTGAAGGGCAATATTTTTTTCAGTAATAATCTGCCTGCTAGAATTAAATTTCTTTTTATAGACTTTAAAATTGAATAATAAGTTGAGGACCAACACTTTGCCTTCTTCCCAACCCATGCACCAACTTCCCATTTCTTAAACAAATATAATTGCCAATTATATCATTTCTTTCTATTTACATTGTTTTGAGTATGCAAACTTAAAAAAAATCTGAACCATTTGATATGCTTTGATTACTTCTCTTTCTTACACAACTTCTTGTTTCTCTTGGTATTAATAATTGCCTTGTTTGCCATTTGATTAGTTGTTTATGTACCTCCCCATGAGTCATCCTCAAACTCTCCACCATTTACAGGAATGTAAATGTCAATTTCTCAATAGATTTAAGCATAGGAGGTGTTATATCAATTTCTTTTTCAAGAAATCACTGTTGTAGTCTTCTGAACTGCTCCAGCATGCTTTGATTACTCTCTAGGCCTGGCTTCTGGATCCCATATCTTCTTGTTTCTTGGTTTATTGCCTATATTTGTTGAGCATATCTTCTAGTTGAATCCTGGAAAATACTATTGACTTTGCTACCAGTATCATCTTTTTCAAGTAGTCTGTTTCCACACTGAAATACATAGAACAGACCATGTATCTCTTTTCTCTTTTCCAAGTCCCCATCTTGGTCTTTTTCAACTAAGTCCAAGACTTTCAAAGACAAAATAGGGAGCCACTAAGCCCTGTCATAATGTAAGAGATGATAAATAGATTGCATAGTATAATTTTTGTAGATTCATGATAAAATTAGCAATGCAAAAATATCAATAAGACAAAGACATGTTTCCAAGAAAAAAAAAGAAACTCTTTTTTTTCACTTCCGTAGACTTGTTTAAAGACAGTAAGCTATAAAAAATTGTAGGAAATTGTAATTTTGGTCTGTTTTGGATTACTGACAACAGCTAATACTCCTGAAATAATTGTTAATTTCTCTTTATTAATAGATGGTTTTCATTGGGCTGACTTATAGCAGCCCTATCTAAGATGGTAATATAGCACAACCAGGACAAATTTAAATAGGGGAAATTTTCTCTGATTACAGTCATAATTATTATACTCTCAACTCAGCATTGCTTGTTGGTGCCACCTCAATGTCTTTACATATCATCACAAATAAAACTTAATAGGTTATAATCCTCAGAGTGTTTGTCAGTAATTACAACTATATGGATGTTTCTAGAAGAATAACCAATATAAAATTTCTCAAATTAATTTTGTAAATTTATCCTTTCCCTAACAAAATATCAGTTGAGCATTTTGCAAGTGATACTGGCAGAAATCATAAGGTACTCTTTGAGGATATAATGGGTTTGGAAACATCTGGCTGCATTATACCTCTTTCCCTCTGTCAAGTAAGTATGAGCTTATGTCAACTCTCACTTTATCTGTTGGCCCCATACTGCAGAGCAGGTTACCAGGAAACCACTAGTTGTCTCTAAGAATGTTTGTGGCAACAGTACCTCCTGAGACCTTATGCCACAGTGTCTCCTATTTAGTTGTCAGGTCAGGTCACCAACATGTTTGCCATTGTCACTCTTAGCAATGGCCAGTGATAGCAGAGTTTTGAGTTCCCAAGGTCACCTTTAAAATGGGCCATTTTTGTAATTCTCACTTTTTAATTAAACAATGTTCTGCTGAGCATGAAGAGATTTATGCTATTAAAGTCTTTGAGATAATAGGGTAATACTAACTTAAATATTTCAGTTTGGTGAAATGGCATTCTGTCGGTGATAAAACATTTGCAAGTGTGACATTTAGGTTTTGTTACCAACGAAATATGACTCAAAGTAAATCACATTAGGCAATCGTTATTGCTCTTTTATATATATAATAGAAAGCAATGTTTTTAGGAACCAGAGTTTGGTCTCTTTAAATTGTTTATACATGGTGGGTAGCTTCATCTTTATTTAGTAAGGAGTGTAAATATGTGTTCATGTGTAGATACTAGTTTGGTACTTAATCAGAATGCTTGTTGCCAATGGTAATAGTAGGAGTTGTTACTATTTGCCAGTTGCTTACTGTGTATTAGATCCTGTGCTTTGTACTTCATTCACATTATCTCATTTAATCTTCACAAAGTCTATGTGATGTGTACGTGATTCATTTACTCCTATTAATTATGAGAAAATCAAGATAAGAAGATGAAAGGTTGCTCAAAAACTGCAAAGAAGAGCAAAGCTGGGATTTTAATCCAGATTTGTTTGAGTCCTGAGGATTTAAGCAAATTGCTTTTGGAGAAAATAATTATCACAAAGGAACATCTGGAATGGATTAAAGGGGCCCCTTGTAAGAAATTATTTGTTGCGGAATCTCCACTTTGCAGTGCCAGTTCTTGAAGTTGATATGAGACCATTCCTATGAGGATTTGAATCTTTACATGATGTGATTTGAGGAGTTCATGAAAAAACCCCACATGTCTGAAAAATCCCCTTTCTGATCCTGCATGTCATTTGAGAGCCATTTATATGAATGATGACATTATCATTCCAGAGATTATCTGACCTCTTAGTAATCTAGAAAGAATATTTTCCTGGTGACGGGCAAAAGAAAGGAAGACATCTGTCATGGTGTACCTGAAGATGGAAGGTTGGGAAGAATGTTAGCTAAATATGTGTGGGAGGAATATCAAGGATTATTAATAACTGGGGAAGAGGAATTCAAGAGGTAAGCATGAAATAATGTTGAAGATAAATTATTCACTACATAATTTTGCAAAGGAATTGGCCTGAGTTGATATCTACAGAGGAAGGATGGATTTGTTTTTATTCTTATTAAGGTTTAATTGGCATACACTGAAATTCACCTTCTTTTTAGTGTACAGTACTGACAAAAGCATAGTGTCATGTAAACACCATCACAGTCAAGACATAGAATAGTCCCATTATCCCCAAAATTCCTGCATGCCTGTTTGTAGTCAATTCCCTCTACCCATCCTCAGACCTTGACAACCATTGATGTGTTCTCCATCAGTAAATGGCATAAAAATGAACATCATTTCAAGAATGTCATATAGGTGAAATACTACAGTATGCAGCCTTTTGAATCTGGCTTCTTTTGCATAGCATAATACATTTGAGACTCATCCATGTTGCTACATGGATCAGAGTATCAGTAGTTTGTTCCTTTGAAATACTGAGCGCTGTCCCATTGAGTTAATATGGTATAGTTTATTTATTCAGTCCCCACTCTAGAGATGCTTGTTTTTGCCCAGTTTTTGGAGATTATGAATAAAGCCAGTATAAACATTCATAGTCAGGATTTTCTGTGAACTTAAATTTTTATTTCACTTGGGCAAATATCAAGGAATGGGGATTGCTGGGTTGGAACGGTAATTTTATTAGAAAATGCAAAATTATTTTCCAAAGTATCTGTACCATTTTGCATTCCCAGAAGAAATGCATGAGACATCCATTTCCTCTGTATTCTCTTCGACACATGGTATTGTATTTTTGTCATTTTAATAGGTGTTTAGTCATATCTCATTGTTTTGCATTTGCTTTACTCTTTGGTAATTATGTTGAGCCTCTTTTCATCTGCTTAATTATATTCCATATATTTTCTTTAGAGAAGAAATCTTTAATATATTTTTAATTGATGTGTTGGCTTTCTTATTGAATTTTGAGTTCTTTATATATCAAGGATACGAGACTTTCTTCTAAAAGTTCTATAGTGTTACATTTTAAAATTAGGTCTGTAAGTTATTTTGAGTTAAATTATTTGTTTAACATGTGAGGAACTCCCTGAGGTTTTTATTTTTGGCTGAGGGATAACCAATTTTTATATCACCATTAGTTGAAAAGACTGATTGTCCATTGAGTTGCCTTTGCATCTTCATAAAAAAAAATCTGTATTTATCTCTGAGCTCTACTTGTTACATTGGTCTAAACGTTTGCTCTTTCTTCAACACCACATTGTCTTGATTCAGGTAGAGTTATAGTACATAAATAGGGCCGTGTGAGCCTACTAACTTGGTACTTACTTTACTTTTTCTCTTTTTGACTCTTCTAGTTCCTTTGACTTTCCACATAAATTTTAGAAGCATCTGATTGATTTTGACTAAAAACTCCAATGAGATTTTAGATTGAAATTTTATTGCACCAATAGATCAGTTTGAAGAGAGTTGACATCCTTAAAATTTTGAGTTGTTCATCTCATAGTCATGCTATAGCTATTCATTATTTCAGTTTTCTTAGATTTATGAGTGTGTTTATTTTTAGCATAACAAAACTGCATATAATTCCAGATTTATGCATAAATGTTTCATATATTTGGAGGTACTATAATGAATTGAAACTTTAAAAAATTTCAGGCTTCAAGTGTTCATTGTTAGTGGATAGAAACATGATTGATTTTTTTGTATATTACTATATCCTCTGACTTTGTTAAAAACTCATTTATTAGTTCAGATACATTTATGAATTCCATAGGATTTTATGTATAGATGAACATACTGCGTGAGAATAAAGACAATTTTATTTCTCCCTTTCTTATCTGCATGCCTTAGCTCAGCTTAGTTTAGTTGAAATAGTAGGATTACTATTCCTTAGGTATAAGGATATCCTTAGGTAGGCTATCCAGTACCACATTGAATAAGGTACTAGGAGCCAATGTCCTTCCCTTGTTCCTGATCTTAGGGTGAAAGAATTCAGTCTTTCACCAATAAGTATGACTTTAGCTGTAAGTGTTTTATAGATGACATTTATCAAGTTGAGGAAATACCTTTCTCTTCCTAGTTTTGTTGAGAGTTTTTGTCAGGAATGGATGTTGGAGTTTGGCAATTTTTTTTCTGCATATATTGGGATGATCATGAAGTTTTTCATCATTAGTCTGGTTTCAGGTGAATTAAATATCTTGATTTTGAAAAATATTGAATCAGCCTTCATTCTTAGTATAACCCTTGCTTGACTGGTATGCATTAGGATTTTATTATATTGTGGGATTCAATTTGCTAGTATTTTGTTGAGGGTTTTTGTCTGTGGTTTTGAAATTGGTCTGTAGTTTTCATTTCTTGTAATGTTTGATCTGGTTTGTTAATAAGAACAATTCTGTTGTCATCAAATGAGTTCCAAAGTGTTCCCCTCATTTGCATTCTGTAACAGAGCTTGTGTGGAATTGTTATTTTTTCTGTCTCAAATTGGTAGAATATGCCAATAAAGCCATCTGGGCCTAGAGTTTTCTTTTTTGGTAGTTTTTAAACTAAACTATGAATTCTGTTTAAAAATAGATATAGAACCGTTCAAGTTATCTGTTTAATCTTCAGTGATCTTTGGCGCTCCCTGTCTTTTAAGGAACATTTCCATTTCACCTAAATTGTGGAATTTACAATCATGAAATTATTCATATTCCCTTTATGCTGGCATAATTCTAAGAATGGCCCTCAATGACACTTGCCCTTGTATAATTTCCTCCCCGGGTACTTGATGGGATATAATCTGACGATTATGTTATGTTACATGGCAAGAGGGATTTTGCAGATGTAATTAAACTGACTAGTTGAATTAAAATAGGGAGATTATCTTGGTGGGACAGTCCTAATTAAGTAAACCTTTTAAGAGCAGAAAGTTAATCTCTTACTGATAGCAGAAGAGAAAGTTGGAGAGATTCAAAGCATGCAAAGGACTTTATGAACCACGGCTGATTTGAAGATAGAGGGGGTCATGCGAGAAGAATATGGATGGCCCCTAGGAGTACACAGCAGCTCCATCCCACACCAATGACAGCCAGGCAGGAAAAGGGCACTTCAGTGCTTCAATCCAAGTAACTGAATTCTGCCAACACCACCAATAAACAGGAAGCTAATTCTTCCTGGAACCCCCAAATAAGAGCCCAGTCTGATCATCTAATACCCTGATTTCAACCTTATAGAATCCTAAGGAGAAAACCCACTTGAGCCTACCTTGACTCCTGATCTACAGAAGAATAAGATAATAAATGGGTGTTATTTTAAATTGCTGAATATGTGGTAATTTGTTATGCCAGAAAATGAAAAATAAAACATTATAAATGGGTCTTTTAGTTTTTTATTTTGATAATTTGTGTCTTCTCTCTTTTGTTCTTTACAAATCAGTCTAGAGGTTTGTAATTTTATGGATCTTTTCAAAGACCTAGGTTTTGATTTCATTGATTTTCTATATTGTTTCTGTATTCTCAATTTTATTTATTTATTTATTTTCTGCTCTTATCTTTTCATTTCCTTCCCTTGTGCTTGCTTTGAATTTAATTTTCTCTTCCATATTTTCTAATTTATTAAAGTAGAAGCTACATTGCTGATTTGGAGCCTCTTGTTTTCTAATATAAGCATTTAATGCTATAATTTTTCCTCTAAGTTCTGATTTACGGCACCCCACACATTTTGATATGTTGTGTTTTCCTTTTTATTCAATTCAAAATATATTCTAACTTTCTTATGTCTTCCTATTTGACCTATGAGATATTTAGAAATATGTTGTTTAATTTGCAAACATATGTATATATTCTAGTTATCTTTTGTCTTTGTTGGTTTAGTTGTCTGGTTAGAGAACATTCTTCATATGATTTTAATAGTTTAAAATTTGTTGAGGTTTGTTTTACTGGTCAGAATATTCTTGATCTTGCTGAATGTTTCATGTGGTCTTGAAAATAATGTTTATTCTGCTGTTGTTGGGTGTGGTATTCTATGAAAGTCGATTAAGCCAAGTTGGTTAATAACAATGATAAGGTCGTCTATATTTGTTTTGATTTTCTGTATATTTGCTTGATTGGTGAAAGAGGAATGTTGAAGTGTCAGAATATAATTATAGATTTGCCTATTTTTTTATTTTCTATCAGTTTTTCTTTTTCTTTTCTTTCTTTTCTTGACATGGGCAGGCTCCAGGAATTGAACCTGGGTCTCTGGCATGGCAGGTGAGAATTCTTCCCCTGAGCCACCATTGCACTGCCCTTCTATCAGTTTTCATTTCGTAAATTTTGAAACTTTATTGTTAGTTACATCAGCCTTTAAGAATTTTATGTCTTTTTTGGTGAAGCTATTCCTTTTATGAAGTGTTCCTCTTTATCCCAAGTAATATTCTTTGCTCTGAAGTCTATTTTCTGATATAAATATACACACTTCAGCTTAATTTTGTGTCTCCATGGCATATATTTTTATATACTATTACTTTTAACCTATCTACTTTATGTTTAAAGTGAGTTTTTTGAAGGAAGCACATAACTGGGACTTTCTAATTCATCCAAAGAGACCTTTTATTTTGATTGGCGTTTAGACAGCGTGATGGTTAGGTCCATGTGCCAACTTGGCCAGGTAATGGTGCCCACTTGTTTGGTCAAACAAGCACTAGTCTAATTGTTACTGTGAGGACATTTCATGGACTTAAATCATCATTAAGTTGATTGCACCTATGGCTGATTACATCTGTAATCAACTGAGGAGCTCACCTTCAGCAATGACAGAGGTTTCATCCAATCACTTGAAGGCTTTAAAAGAAGTGATGATTTCAGCAGTTAGAAAGGAGAATTTCCTTCTCTGCTTTAGCCAGCCAACTTCTCCAGTTACCCGATCATTTCATATTCATCAAAAACCTTCATTGAAGTTCTCAGCTTATAGCCTGCCCTATGGAATTTGGATTCATGCATCTCCACAGTTGTGTGAGACAATTTTATAATGTCACAACATTTATGGATCTCTCCTGTTGGTCTGCTTCCCTAGAGAGCCCTACTAATACAGACTGTTTAAAATTTGCATAATTATCGATATGATTGGATTCTTCGATATTGATAACCTGTTTCACTCTATTTCATCTGTTTTTCTTACTTTATTCCTCCTTTTTTTTTTTTTTACTTTGTTTTGGATTGAGTATCTTTACGATTGCATTTTATGTCCATTCTTGGCTTATTGTTTATATCTCATTTATTTTGAAAGTTTTGTGGGGTTTTTCAGAGTTTTCAAAACAAATCTTCATTCAATTGCAATTCATCATCACATAATTTCATACTGCTTTATGTGTAGAGAATTTGGAGTTGACTTTTTTCTTTCAGCACTTTAAATTTGTTATTCATTGTCTTCTGGCTTATAGAGTTCCTGATGACAAGTCTGCTGTAATTTTTATATTTGTGTCTCTGTGTGAAATGTATGCCTATCCCCCTTTAATACCTACAAAATTATTTTTCTTCTGTTTTAAAAAGATTTAACATGATACATCTAGATGATGTGTGTATTTATTTTTCTTGGTGTCCTCTGAGCTTTTTGAATTTGTGTCTTTCATGAGTTTTGAAAATGCTCAGCCATTATTTCTTCAAATATTTCTGCAACATCATTCCTTCTACATCTTCTTTTTGAAATTCCAATTATTATATAACATATATGGTAGAATATTTGATATTTCCTCACAACCCTTGGATGCTCATTCTGTTTTTTCAACACTTGTTTTTCTTTTTGGGTGTATAAGAATTCGAGAGTTCTGCCACGCAAAGGAGGACTCCAAGAGACGTTCTCTCATGCAACACACAAGGGGTTTATTTACCACACATGCATGGGGCTCACTGAACACGCAGGAACAGAGAGCCCCGAGCCGAGCCTGGGTTTGGGGAAGCTTTTTAAGGGGTAGGATGAGGGGGGTGAGGGTCGAACATGGGTCACAGGTGCTGCTTCAGGCAAGAAGCAGATAACGAACAATTTTACAACAAGCAGATAAACATTTTCACAACAAGCATTTCTGGCGCATGAGTCATGGGGGTTGCAAGAAGCAGATAACCACCCCTGGGAAGTCCCGGGTTGTTTATCTTTAGCCTGATGGGGCCCATAACTCTTTTCTTTACAATTCTTAACTCACACCAAATGCATAGCAGTGAATATAAAATGACACAAATGCTTTTGCTAGATATTTCTATCATTCAGAAGCTAAAATATATGTAAATAGCTAAATTAAGCAGGAAAAATTAACTACTGTTAAACTTTATAAAATCCTTCTTTACAGGTGTTAGTTTGAGTGACATTTATTGACCAATCTTCAAGTTCACTCATTCTTTTATTGGCTATGTTGAGACTACTACTAACTATCAAAAGCATTTTTCATCTCCCTGTCCATGTTTCTCATTTCAATTATTCCCATTTTGTTCTTTCTTAAGGTTACCATCTCTCTGCTGAAATTCCCTTATGTTTCTGCTCAATGTCTTTTTCCATAGGCGCCATTAACATTAATCACATTTATTTTAAATTCCTTGTTTGATGGTTCCTGTATCTGCTTCATATAATTTTCTGCTGATTGCTTTGTCATTGGCAGTATGTTTTCATTCTTGTTTCTTTTTATGTCTTGCAATGTTTGGTTGAAATCTGAACATCTTATATAGGATAATCGAGACTCATGTAAGTAGATTCTATGCCTGGAAATGGGCATATCTTTTCTTTTGCTAGGCCTATAACATGAAGGATATTGAGTCAATCTATTTAAGAGTTCAGCTAAATTTGTGCTTTATTGTTATGTTGCACTCTGAGCACCAAAGGCTTCAGATTTACCGAGAATTAATTTGTGTAGGGAATGGTTTGCCTAAAGGATTTTTTCAGTTTCTGTGTGAGCTTCAATTTACAGTCTTCTTTTCCCTTTTTGCCTGTGCCTGAAAATGAATCTCTCTCCACAGTCATGTCCTCAAAGCTGTCATTGTCTCTTATTTTCAGCTGATATTGGGCTAGCCTTGTAAGGGTGGCTTAAGGAGCACTGTTACAGTTTACCTTCATCTAAGGTATGGGATATAACCCTGTCTTCAGGGCAGGGTGCTTTCAATTTTCCTTCCCCTTCTCCAGTGGCAGGATTTCTCTAAGTGACTGGATCCAGAGCATTATCCTATTCTACACCGCAGGTAGAGGAAATTGTTTCTATTGTCTTACCAAATCCCCAGTGAATTTTTACCTGGGGCCTGAAAGCAACAGAGATTGTTCCTCTTTCTCTACTATTTAAGGCTTTGTTCTTAGAGGAGTTGGAAAAAGATATGGCCAAGATTTCTTTCTATCAGTGGCTGTTGTTTTCTTTCTCTAGGTTAGTATTATCATGGGAGATTCTACAGCTCTTTTGCTTTGTCTTTGATCTTTTTCAGTGTCTGCAATTCCTTTAGATCCACAGTTCCTTAGATGTTTTATTTTTACTCATATACTACCCCACCATTAGCTTATAACAATTGTGAAAAATGTTGGCTAAATTTTTACTACTGTCTTTTATAGGTCATGCTTCTGCCCCAGTTAAAAAAGTACTTGAATTCTGTCTCTCCTTGAGGTTCCTGTCTTTCCTTACACTTCTGGTTACTCAGTTGTCCAATACCTCTGATGGGATCAAGAAAAGTTGTGAAGTTGTAGATTATCTGTTATTTTTCATGCAAAGTGAGAATGACATCATTTCCATTTTTCTACAACCTCAGTAAAAGTCAGAAAGATGGATTTTTAAACAGTTTTTTTTTTTTCACATGGGCAGGCACTGGGAATCAAATCTGGGTCTCCAGCATGGCAGGTGAGAATTTTGCCACTGAGCCAATATCGCACCAACCTTAAATAGTTTTATGAATGAATATTTCACGTCTTAATTTCACATAAAGTGTGCAAACTGATAAATTTCGACACATGTATACACCTATGAATCCATCATAACCAAGATTATGCATCTATACATCACTCCCCAAAGTTTCTTGATGCTGTTTTGTAATCTCTGTGTTGTATCCCTCTCAAGCCCTTCTCATACCCAACAATCTATTTTCTGTCACTGCAGATTAGTTTACATTTTCAAGAATTTAATATAAATGGAAACGCATGGTATATGCTATTTTATTTTCTGGTTTCTTTCCCACAGCATAATTATGATGTTACTCATCTATGTTTTTGTAGATATCAATATTCATTGCTTTTTATTATTGAGTAGTATTACATTGTATGGGAATACCAGTTTGTTTATTCATTCAGCTATTGATGGACATTTGGATAGTATTTGGCTATTGCAAATGAAGCTGTGATGAGTATTTGTATACAAGTCTTTGTATGGATATATGATTTCATTTCTCAGGTAAATAAATGGAGTGGAATTGCTGCGCCATTTGGTAAGTGTGTTCTGAGGCTTTAATCACTGAACTCTTTTCTAAATTGATGGTACCATTTTGCATTCACACCAGCATTGAAGTTTGGCATGGTAAATCTTTTTAATTTTGTTTTTCTAATAAGAGTATAGTGATTTTGATTTGCCTTTTTTAAATGAGTATGTTGCATAGTTTTTGTTTATTTACCTCCAACATGTCTGTTTAAATTTTCCCATTTTTACTGGGTTGTCTTTATCTTAATATTTGATTTTAAGATTCTTTATTCTTAACACAAGTTCTTTGTCAGAAATATAAAATGAAATATTTTATCCTAGTTTGGATCTTGTCTTTTCATTCTCTCCTAACAGTGTCTTTTGAGAAGCAAAATATTTAATTTACATGAAATTCACTAATCAATTCATCCTTTTGTGACTCATGCTTTTAGTATCATATCTAAATGATCTTTGCAATTATTTTCTAAAAGTTTCTGTCTTACTAACTTGCCCCTTTCTTGGTCCTTTGGATGAAAAGAGAAGTGTTTTATTAGGGTGTATTTTGTCTGTGGTTGTTGGCATTTCTGGGTTGCTGGCTTTTCAGCTCCAACTCTTAGGTGGATGAGGTTAAAAAAAACACCCAGAAATTCACCATGATGTTGTTTCTTGGGTCCTGGAGTTCCTAGTCATCCTTCTTCTACACATTCCAGAGTCTTCTTATGTTTGTTTTATTAATAGTGTCTGATATTTTTATTTGTAATAGTTGCACTTTATTGGGAAAAGTACAACTACTCCATCTGCCCATAAAATGTATCTTTTTAAATATGTTTTTGCAGTTGTCCACAGGTGATAACTAGAGTGAAATTGAAACCTTGGATACTCCCTCTATACTCTGTCTTTATCACGAGCAGCTTTAACTTCTCACTAATAAATCACCACAAACTCTCTGACATGGACAGGAACTGGCCCCAGCTGCTCTACAGAAATTCCTAGTCAAATGCACATGCACTTGTGGCCAAGTATAACCTAAAGTAAAATTGCCCCGCCCCAAACCTTCCTTGTGGAGCAAACTAAGGATGCCATTTTTACATCATGTGATGTAGGATTCAGCACGACACAGATCTGCACATGCTCCCACTTTCCTGCCTACTTTACCCAATTCTTTAACCCCAATCCTATGCACAAACCCCATGAAAATCCTAAACTCCTGTAGATGTGTCACTCCCAAATCTGCTTCTGTAACTCAGTGAGGCCAAATGTACAAACACACTGAATGGCTGAGAAGGAAAAAGAGATTTATTTACGTAGGCAGGAGAACAGAGGAGTTTTCCCAAATCAGCCTCTCCATAGTGATTTTTCAATTGGCTTTTATACCTGTCAGAGGCAGAGAGATATTCATTTTAGTTAACAATTAACAGAGATCTTGAGAACTTCAGATGTTTATCTCAATTATTTCCTACTTCCTTCAAGATTTACATCCTCTGTGACACCTGGGAAAGGTGTCTCTAAGACTCAGGAGATAGGTGAAAAGCTTGGGAGGTCTGGTGCAATAGATGAAAGCTTATTCAAATCCGGATGCAGACTTTACATTTATGTATTGCTTCTTTACATTTATGTATTGCTTCTGTGTGAGACTAAGAGTTTTCATTCGCAGCTTGCTTCCAGGTTTAAAGCTACGTTTAAAAGCTCTTTACATTTTAAGAGCTCTTTACATATTATAATTTCCAGCTTACTTATAGTTTTAAGAATATATTCAAAAAGTTACTGTTACTCTCCTTCAACTTGGGGAGAAAGATTTGAGTTTTACATCCTATCTTCTTATTTGGTGGCCTCACAATAAAATGCTTTATGTTCTCAAAATCCTGGTGTCATGGCATTAAACTTCAAGCATTTCATGTTCAACAATTATTATCCATTGTTCTTCCTCCACCCATCTGTCTGCAGCTGAAAGCTGCCTTTACAATGTACCTGAGGAAAAAACTTACTATATATCATGGCTAGACCAATAAAATTTAGCTACAAAAATATGAATCTATAGGAGGATTTTTTCAGAGCCATCTCATTGATGCTGTCCACATCCTTTGTCATTTTTGATAAGGCCCTATCCTTTGGAGATGTGCTTTCTCATTGGCACATCCAAATTTGTCTCAGCATTTTCTTGAGTGGTTTCCTATCTCTGATTCTGTTACCTGACGTGATCTTGCCTATCAGATATTACAGTAGATCTGATTCCTAGATAAATAATCCCATTATTGAGGTGTAACTTTAAATTTACACCTCAATAATTTTGTCTGTCTTACAGGGTGAGGCATCCAAAGGGTGACTTCTATAACTATTCCCACTGCATGCTAAAGGAATGTGGGAGCAACTGGTAGGAGAGTACTAAAAACCTATCATTTGCTTTTATAGTCCCTAGTCAGGATCTATTCTCTAAAAGTCAACTTTCTTTTAAATAAGAGGATGAATTTAGTAAGCAATGGCCATGTATTTTAAAGTTGTGCAGAGCTACTTCTTTATACAAAACAAAGTAGCAAAGAACAAGAATATGTATATTTACCACTTACTGAATTTACTATTCAATGGGTTTTGCAGCCTTGAAAAACAAACATCATACACATCTCAGAGGCAACATTTGTCTTTTAGATGATAAAAGGAATTGCATCATTTGTAAATAGAGCACTTGAGTGGTGTCAAAAGGTGCTTAGATCTTCTCCCTTTCTTGGACTTGCTTAAGAAGTAAATGATGCATGGAAGGGCTTCCTCTTATACAAAGGCAAGTTTTCATAAACTTATGATCTCAAAAGCTAACAGTGAGAAGTAACTATTTTGTGCTTCAAGTGGCTCTCATATATCAATTATTTTAAAGACTGGGAAATCTTTCTTTATTATGCTTGGTGTGGGAGCCCAGGGGTGGAGTTGTTCTCTGAGTCTTTGTGAAACTCTGAAGCATGCATCTGCTTGCATGACCTGGGTTAGCTAATGTTTAAGCCAACCTCTTTTCAAAGAAAGAATGTACAGATGAGACGATTAATGTACACAAGAAACCAGACTCCTCACTGCATAATATGTTAATCTATACCCTATTCTTTCTTTCCAGAATCATGTTTACTATTAACCTATAATATTTTCATGAGACCCCTTTGCTGTCTTTGTCTTGGGACACTATAACTGATCCTGTTGATTCCTGCCTAACTGTGGAACAGTTTCACACTGAGCTCTGTACTGGCCACATCAGAGCAGCTTGATTCTCTAATTGACTTCCTTCTTTCACTCCTATAAGCAAGTTCCCAAAATAACATTCATGTCTCAGTCCATGCCTAGTGCTTTCTTTGATCTGCTGGCTGGAAAGGCCCCTGTGGGCTGGGACAATTCAGCGAGCCAGCCAGGAGGCCAAAGAAGTCCCGCTTCTGATGGCATGAACTTGGGAAAGGGATATTCCCTGGGTGTGAGACAGGGGTGGCCTGCTATGTCTATGTGGGAAAGGGTGGCTACCCTCCTAGATGAATGGGGTCTGATGAGAGACTATAGAGATGCCTATAACTCCCCAGCTGGACTAATAGCCCTCCTGCAACTGGCCACAGGACTGTTAAGATCTTTGGGGGTAAACTCAGGATGGATTGCAATGATTACTCCTGTAGGTAAGCTCCTTAATACAGGGAAAGGAGACTCAATGGGGATGATCCTGGGGCAACTTGGGGCTGCCCATTTGTTTAACTATGCTGCAGCTATTGTGTGCAACATGGCCAGCTTTAGCAGACTGTCCCAGAAAGTCAGAGAAATCCACAGGTTAAAGAAGAGTTACAATTAGAAAGAGATATACAGACTTCCACCTTCTTTAGTAATGAGATTTTCATAGCAATTAGATAAAAGAAATGATGATATGGAAGTACTAGCCTGTCCATTTTTAGATTTGAAAGTCAAGAAAAGAACCTGGCCAAAGGTTAAAACTATGGACTGGAATCAGAAAATCTGGAATCCCTGGGAAGATATCAAGAAATAACTGATACAATTAAAGATTTAGCAAAAGTACAAATTCTCAAACCCATACAGAATCTTTTCAATACTCCAGTTTGGCCAGTAAAGAAACTTGATGGAATGTGGCAGATGACAATTGACTATAGAGAGCTGAACAAAGAAACTCCTCCCTTGTATGCAGCTGTGCCAAACATTGCTACTTTATTACAAGTCATAAATACTCACTTAGACTAATTTCATTTTGTGTTAGACTTTGCTAATGCTATTATCACTATTCCTTTAGATACTTCCAGTCAGCCTGCATTCGAATTCATGTGGGGAAGACAACAACAGACATTTACCAGGCTACCACAAGGGTACCTTCATAGTCCCACTATTTGCCATGGACAGATGGCACAAAACCTAAAAGCATGGAAACTCTCTGAAAATGTGACTGTTTCATTACACTGAGGATGTCATACTGACCAGTAATTCTCTTCCAGAACTAGAAACTGCCACTAGCACAGTGGTGAACCACCTTGAAAGCTGGGGTTGGGCAGTAAATTGAAACAAATTACAGGGGCCTTAATGCTCTCTCAAATTCTTAGGTGTTGTTTGGTGAGGTAAGACTAAAATTAGTCCTTCTGTTGTTGTTGAAAAAGTACAAAACCATCCCACCTACTCTACCCTCAATTAATGGCATTCCTGGATTTGTTAGGATATTGGAGACCATTCATTCTGCACTTAGCCCAAATCCTAAAGCTGTTGTACACATTAGTTTGAATGGGAAGACTTGGGGATGGGATGTCCCCCAGCAGGCTGCCTTGAAAAATCCAGATGGGCTAGAGCATAGACACAAGCTCTAAGGGGGATAGATACAGACATGCCTTGTAAATGGGCTTTGGGTCGGGCTTGTGGCAATGGTAACAAGATTCTAGTCCTAATTGCGGAAAGGAGAAGAGTTAAAATATAGTCGTTTGGAAAACCAATTGTGTGCAGTGTATAATACCTTGCTGAAAGTAGAAGGATTAATTCAAAAGTGTCCAGTGACTCTGCAAACTGCCATCCCCATACAGAGGTGGGTGTATGACACCACCAATAACCCTCATTCCTGGAGTGCTCAGCTTAGCATACTGATGAAGTGGAAAGCCTGTCTCTTGCAGCATAGTGTTTTCAACAACAGTTCGTTAAGTGCAGAGCTGCATGACATCTTAGGACCTGTTTTTTATGTTGAAGGATAGTGTTGCCCTCTTCCAGCCAACCTTCCTGAAGTGGCTGTTCCCATACTCAGTTGATGAGAGTGGGAGCATACCTGACTCCACTTGGTACACAGATACATTGGCACATGGGCAGCCTGCCACTGGTACCATCTGGCGGGAAACTAGGACTATGTGGAGCAGCTTTGGGGCTTAACTAAGAGAGGTGTGGATGGTCATTGTTCCCACTGGATGCATTAACCATATTTGTACTGACAACTGGATCATATGCCAAGGCCTGACTGTGGATGGTTACATGGAAACAGGAGCAGTGGACAGTGGATGGTCACCCCTTATGGGGGAAAGAGATGTGGGAAAACATCTGGACTGCTTGCAATGAATGCAAGGTGACTGTTTTCTATGTTTCCACCAATAATACTGATTCATTTCTAAGCAACATTAAGGCAGATGCTTTGGCAAATGTCTGCAGCCTAGCACCTGCAGCACACGAAGCTGCCAAGTGGCTGCACCAGAAAACATGTCATCGAGGACATCAAATCTTGGGGCGACTGGCACAGCAATTTCAGCTGCCTATAACAGGACAGCAGCTAAAGGAAGTGGGAGCTGCCTGCCCTCTGTGCTCACTACAGCAGCCCAGAATGCTTCCACATCAACTTGGCCAATCAGGCACGGGCAGCTTCCAGTCAACTGCTGGCAGGTAGACATATAGGACCTCCTCAACTATCTGATGGTGCAAAGTACACCTTCAGGGCTGTACAAATGGTTACAGGACAGTTGCAGGCCTTCCCAGTAAGAATCGCTAACCAGAAGGTTACAATACAAAGCATGTAAAAAATAAGTCTGGGTCCCCACTTGTGTGGACAGTGATAGGAAGATCCCATTCACTGGGCATTTGACTCACGTCTGGGCAAAAGAGCATGATGTTTGGTGGACTTTTCATTTACCCTATAATCCAACTGTGGTAGATTGGTCAAGAGAATGAATGGTCTCTTAAAAGAAGAAATAAAGGATGACAGAAGGTCCCTGCAACAGTAGACTCGATGATTGTACCGTGCCTTGACCAACATCAACTCTAGATCCAGGGCAGCTGCCCCTGCACCCACCGAGATGGTGATATCTGGATCCATGCAGGCCCTGAAGATACAGGTGAAAGGGCCAGTGGCATTGCAGCCACAGAGAGGTAAAGATGGCACCTAGCTTTTCTTGTGCCCCAAGAATTAGAAAATCTTTTCATGAGACCCTTCTGCTGTCTTTGTCTTGGGCCCCTATAACTGGCCCTGTTGATTCCTACCTAATTATGGAACAGTTTCACACTGAGCTCTGTATTGGCCGCATCATAGCAACTTGATTCCCTGATTGGCTTCCTTCTTTCACTCCTGTAAGTAATTTCTTATAATAGAGTTCATATCTCAGTCTGTGCCTAGTGCTTCCTTTGGTCTCTTGGCTGGAAAGGCCCCTGTGGGTCTTTGGATTTTATATGATATTTAAATGTGACCTGATAATCGGAATTGCTTTGTTCTGTCCTTCCAAAGGCCTACCATCAGGGGCATGTAACTTAAAGGTAATAATTTATAAAGGTATAGTATAATCTTGCAGAAATTTTGCAGAAGATAAAGAGAAGTAATCTGGCTCCTAGTCTTGATTCTGTCATAATCTTTGTGAAAAAAATTTAGAAAAGTCCTTTTATTTCTTTAAACTTGATATGCTATATGTGGGAAATAATTCAAAGAAACTTCAATTGTGCTAGGATTGGGAAAAATGACAGACATTTGTTTGGGGATTTAATCACGCTAAAAGGGATTTTCCTATACATCATATCTGGGATCAATATAGCTGATATATTTCGATATGTATGGATTAAAAACTAACTCTATTATAAAGGGATTACGTTAAAATTACACTGCTTTTTCTCACTAAAGGGTTATATGACAAATTAGACCATCCTTAAAATGTCTGGGATGTAAAATGTCATAGATGAGTTGGAAAAATGTGATGTATACATTTAAGGTGTTGCAACATTGTAGTATTATCTAATCTTAGAACATTAGTTATTAGAGAATCCAGGAAATTTTTGCTATTAATATCCCAAAGGTCACAAAGTCAGTAAGTAGTAGAACCAGGATTTGGAACTAAACCGTCTGCCCACAAAGTCGAAGCACCTTACTCTTGTTTATTATGTGCTTAGCTGTGTGTACAATGATAGAAGAGTTACTTACTAAGGGCTGGATTAATACTAAACAAAAACATGCAATAAGAAAAAATGTCCTAACCAAGTTAAATCTTAACTACTACGTCATGTGTGGTTTGCAATATACAAATGGGTGGTTGGAAATATGAAATTTTGCCTTTGAATTAGGTATTCAAAGATTTTCACATAAATCAATTTAAAAACAGATGTAGGGACTAAACAGTAAATAGCTTGACATACTGTGCTCCTGATCTCAATTTTCTTATCTATAAATTGAAGAGTTTGAATAAAACTTTATTTTGCCTTTCATTCTTTCCAGATCTAAATAATCTTGATTCTATGAGTTTATAATATAGAAAATGTTCAGTTCATTCAGAAATAAAAATTCCAACCACTAAAAGCAATTGCTACCTTCAGGTTATGAGTGATAAAGAGGAAAGAAAGACTTGAAATTCTCTTGTCTTTCAGGCAGGGGGTTGTGTGTATCTTTACTTCCATTAAGCCTAGGAATAGACATGCCCAGCTAACTTGCATTCCTGGTATATCATAAGGGTTCTACTCTGGAGTTCAGCCATTTTGTTTTCTCTCTCTCCCTCTGTCTCTCAAGGTGAGGATCTGACAGGGTCTACCAGTTGCCATTCATTAAAACCAGTGTTATGCCAATATAAGCCTATCTTAGTCCATGATCTAATTAGATGTGGCTAGGGTTGGAGTATTTTGTCAATTGTGTTTGAGGAACATATCAAAAAGGGGATAAGGATGTAGATATAGGAGGTACCAGACACCATAGGTTGCTCTAAAATATACATTGTCTCGTATGAGATCATGAGTTCTTGGGGAATACCCCAATGGGGCCCAACAGGCTGGCACCATCATAAGATTTTCCCCTCAGGAACAGATAGTAGATTATGCCCATTATTCTATGTGTGGTGTGCACTGCTTTTTTTGTTAACATTTTTTATTAGGAAATATAATATATGTATAAAAAAGCAATTTCAACATAATTTTAATAAGTAATTACAGAACGGATTTCAGAGTTTGGTAAAGGTTTCAAGTTTTTCTTTGTAGCTGTCCCAAGACACTGGAGACTTAAAAAAAGTATCAATATGATGATTCAGTATTCACACTCATTTGTTAAATCTTAACTTTTCTGCTATAATTCCTCCTTCTCCTTTGATCCTTCTCCCAATCTTTATGAATTTTTGAGTTATGCTCATTCTAACGTTTTTCTATGTAGAAAAGGGGTGTCAACAATATGGGATAGAGGATGAAATTTATGAGTTTTCCTTGGTGTCACTTTCAAACATGGGCGGGGCATTTATTTTTTTCAGTTTCATGTAGAAAACAGGGGGAAAAAAGAGATAAACTAAAAATTTAGGCTTGGAGAACTAGATTAGTCTTTGCTGGCTTCAAAATTCTCTGAAGAACTTAATTCTAACTGCAAAATATTAATGATTTCTTAATTGGTGGAGTCTTTAAAGAGACAAAAGCTTATTAGAAAGCTTATTAGAAAGGTGGTACTAATGATAGAACATAAAACTAGCTCCGACATTGCCACTGTTTCTGCTTCTGGAAAAACATTATCGTCTTCTGTAATTCCTTCCCAGCACTGCAAGGATTGTGAAGGTGGTGGACTTCTCTATATCCTTGTAAAATCCCCTTCAGACCTTGAAAATTTAGTTTCTCTGTCAAGATACTGAGTACTTTACTATGGCTTTATTTAATAAAATAGGAAATTAATCATTTGATGAAACTATCTCTCATGACGATGATATGCCATGATATACTAACTTTGATACTGCTTAGGTGAGAGACCATGTTTGCAAATATATATATTTAAATTGGCAGTTCACAATAAATGTGGAAGCTGCAGCTTGAGAAATGGGCTTCTAGAAAAAAAATAACTCAAACAGACTGCTATGTGAGAATAATTATATCTTGCAATTTGCATGCAAATATATTTAAACTAAAGAAATAATTCTAAATTATTCATAGCATAAGGTTGACTTTCTATTGCCATTATTCCTTATGTAAAATATATGTTATAAATCATGCTTTTAATGTAGAGGAGAATAGCTGAGGTGAAAATACAGTTTTCTTCCAGATGTACAAATGCAATTGAATATTCCACGTTAAGAGAGGTAATTCTCAATTACAGCATATTGGAATTACTTGATAATCCATTACATGTAAGTAGTTTAAGCAAAATGTGCCTCTTTACAACAAATTAACTTTTTTTCAGAGGATGTATTTCTTTTCCTTGTGTGAGGTAATAACTATTTATTTATAAACTATAAAACATATAGCATTCATGCCTACAGCACTAAGAAATTACAAGGCTATACATTCATTAAAGAGAAGTAATTACTTTCCAGATATCTTGCCTACAATCTTTTATTGACCTCATAATGCAATTGCTATGCTTAATAGATTGATGCAGCTGTTTATGCAATTCTTTTCACAACATATGAGTTTGCTTCATAAGTTCAATAATAATTCAGACAGGCACACCCGCTTAATAAGCTTAAGAGGCAGGAACACAGAGCCAGCTCTACATAGGAGACTTTCAGTTGATAGCTCCAAGGATATGAAAAAGGAGGGCAGAAATTATAAAATGATTTTATAGTAATTGATTTGTAATTGATGCTGCATATTTTTTATCTCATTGGAGGATAACAATTCTTGAAGATAGTCACTGAAATCATTTGAATTCTGATGTTGCAGAGTTGGAATTCATTTCTCAAAGATGCCACAAAAATATTCATAGATCACTAAGGACGTGTAAATGCAGACGCAGTAACAGCAATGATAATACAGCAATAATTTCTCCTTCCTTCGGGGCTGTATTTGTTATTTGTGCGTTTTATACTGTATCACAGGTTCTCCACAGAGTATTTTTCTGACAACAAAAAGAAGATACTGGTATGAAGTAAAAGTGTGAATGTAAGCTTTATTGGAGGATTGAAGATGAGTTATCTATTATGCAGGTTTAAATTATGGGAGTTTGGAAATGGTGACGGCTTTCTATTAAAATTGCAAATAGCCAGATTTATTAAAAATGATAAACATTCAAACCATCTTTATGGATGTGGGTGTGTGTACATAAATATATATGGTCATAATTATGTACATTATATTTGTACTTTATGGCAAACAGGATGGAAAATTACAAGGAAATGCCTTTTAAAATCCATTTCAAAGTTAAAATACTGTGTAAATTCTCACTTTACTGCTTACTGAATTAAAACCAACAATTTAGTTAGAAATAAACTATTTTAGTTTATTTATTTGTTATAATTTTACTCTAGGTAAAGAACATTTTTTGAAATAAGAAAATGCACTGTTCTAATATAACCTTCTGATACTCATATTGTTGTTTTAATTTTTCTGGCTAACAAAAGATAATTCTAGTAACATTGTAAAAAAGTATCTGTCAAGATGACATGTTGACTAAATCTAAAACATTATTTTGCCACTTTAAAGTTGGACTGTAAGTTTGGTCAGAAAAGTACAGATCAGTGCTCTCTGCTTGGTATTAGTATCATATGGTAGTATCATTTTTTATTAACATAATACAAATATCCTGTGTAGTGCTACACCTTTCATAGCTTGCGGCTTTGGAATCAAAATGTCATAACAAATTTTACTTTCACTAATAGATTGAGACTTGTACATTACATTAGTAACAGTGAACAGTAGTGCAGTACTATGCCAAAATGGCAGAGTAGTCAGGTGCATACAACAATCCCCTAAATTACAGCTCACTTCTTCTTTGTTCCCAAACAATAACAAAAGGGTGAAAGTTTAGAAAGGCAGTCTTTTTACCTTTTTGGAGAAAAGTTCACCTTTCTGCAACTTCTTTATATCCACTGTCAAAATATCACATTATTCAATTCACTGGAAGTGAACTTATTGCTAAATACCCATTAGGTTCCCAGGAGATGCCTTACATTAATTGTTTAGTGAAAGCACCCTTAGGCTATCACCAGGGAAGCACATTAAATGCATAAAAAGAGAAGTTGACAGAGATCCCTGTAGAACAAGATGCATCAACCAAGCTCAAGACTTCTCCAGGAAGAGTCCTATGAGGCAATGCTGAGAGTGGTCATTTGGGGAGTGGGTAATTGTTCTCCCCTTTTTCCTACTGTCACAAACATACCATTAGGATGGGAGAAAAAATAATGTGGAAAAAAAAAGATTACAGAAAAGACTGCTCAGTAATTGTAAATAAGATTAGCTTATATGTCACGGTTCTAAGGCATCAGCGTAAGTTAATTGACAGAAAGAGAATTGCAAAAGTTGGAGAGGAATTGTGTTATCCACCTAACGATGCCGTGAAAGAATGGTGGCAAACAAAAGAAGAGGAAAAGATTAAGTTTTGAAGTAAATGAGAAGAAAGTGATTGGCAGCAAAGTTTTAGGCTAATGTCCAAATAGGCTGATGTAGGGAAAAAAGTCAAGTCACAAAACGAATGACAGTGAATTCTGGCAAAAGATGTTTTCATGTTTGTCTGCCACATTGCTCCTGAAAATGTATTCTGTTCTGAATATAGCACAGATTTTTATCACTCCCTTGTTTAATTACAATTGCTGGTGAAACTATTGTATGTCTATTATGCACTATTATGTTTGTTTATTTCACATCATTTTGTTTAGAATGTTTCTAAAAAGGAAATGGAAAAAAGCAAACAAAATATGTGCTCGTCATAAATCCCTCCACCACTTTTTCTTGGTCAGCGTTGCTGTGAAAATTCCACTAGAGGGAGCACTAGTAAAACAAGAAGCAAGAGTCCAATAAGAGTTTTAACTTTCATTCTTTTCTCTTCAGGATGAAAATGGCTCTTTTCCTCTCAGACCTGGATAGAAATATTTTGAAGACATTACAGGGAAGTAGTGAAGTTGCCACAGGGAATGGATCTTTAGGTCGTTAAAGTACTTCCATTAATTTTAGATTTTGTTTTAATGTTAAATCTCCTGCAGTTAAATTTCAGCCAGAAGAGAGCAAAAATGCAAATTCTTGGTTAAATATAGATAGGATTTCATATAGGTTTGTATTATGACTGCTGATAGCTGAAGTCTTAAAGATGAGCTGTTTCACTTATCTGACTTTTCTTTAGTGATTAGTGTTTAGATGTTTCACTTGTATGACTTTTTCTTTAAAGATAATAGAAACATTTGTCCTCTGTTTGAAATTAATCTTTAATAAGTACCAAAATTTGCTGAGCATTATAAACTTTAATATAATAATTGATTTGCTACTACATTTTATTACTATTATTTCTTTGAAATCATATTAGTTTACAAAACTTCCCTAACAGCTAACAATGATAACATGACAGAAGTCCTATTCGATATGAGAAGGTGTCATAGCTTGAGAATGATGGGGACGTCTCTGTCTCTTGGTCTGTGTGAGCTTTGGCATCTGCAAGAATAGGCCTGGACACAAACAGCTCAAATCAGTCTCTCTTCCTAAACTTTGATACACTTCCTGCAGTAAATACATAATACAAACAAAGCAAAACACTTTTTCAGTTTAATTCGCAAAAAGTTTATGAAATGCCATGTTGTATTGGATTAGCTAAAATAATCCATTGCTAAATCCATTCATGATGCCTGGCAGAAAATGTGTGGTTAACAATGGTAATAATTTTTTGGTATTATTATTCATTCAAAATATTTATTCCATATCCCTAGAAATAAATAGTTTGGCTAGATCTTCATGATATGCTGCCATCCTCAGCATTTACATCCAGTCTTTTTTCTGACTTAACCTAACACAGATTTTCTGAAGGAAACTTGCTTGAAGATCTGATTTTTGCCCTGACACCCTGAAGTGTTATGGACTGGTATTTCTTCTGCCTTGCTTTTGGTAGACTGCCAGTATTTCTTGCAAATGTCAGAAGAATGTTTTATAAAATTAATGTCTAAGTTTCCTAGCCATCTAAATTTCGTTGTCACTTAAAAATAGCTCTGAGGAGAAGAACCATCATGTGCTATATATCAGAGTCATTAGAACATTTTGATCTGGAATATGTGCTTAGAAATTATTCAGCCGAAATGTCTCAAAGAAATGGAACTTGAAGCCTAGAAGAGTTAAATGATTGCCCAAGGTCACACTGCTAGTTGAGAGCTGAGCCATAAATGAAGCTTATGTCTCTGTCCTCTGCTCCTCAGAAGTATTTTAAAACTTGAATTATGGAATTGTCCGGTTTCTTTTTGATTTGGAAAATTAAAATAAAAAAGGGATTTTGTGAGTAGATAGGATGTGGTGAAATGCCCCAGACCTAACAATATTTGCATAGCACTTTATAGTGTATGAAATTAATTTCCAAACACTGTTGCCTTTAATGGTGCATTAGTATGTGAAGGAACTTTTTGTGTTTATTTATACTGCAAGAAAACTTTCTGGTATCTCTTAGCTCCTCTTTCATTCTATGTTCATTAATTCTAAGACATGGTAAAATAATGGCTGATGCCCCTTTTATGCAATCAGCATTTGGAGGGGCCCCATAACTGCTTTGGAAATGGTTATTTGGAAAGGGTACACAGCTTACTGGTGCTGAATTGCAGATTTGGTATTTTCTCCTCTCCATTGCTGCTTCTGTGACCTCGGGTTTGTAATGGATGCCAAGAGTGGTGATGGCACTTGTTGCCTGGGACAGTGCCATCAACCTGAGAGCTGTAATGATATCCTTACCCCTTTGTTCCTTTCTTCCAGCCCAAAGAAGGAAGGGAAGAAGAGGGACAAATATACTACTTTGATCTCTAATTCCAACCATTTCTCTACATTTCTATTTCATAACATACTCACTCACTCCCTTGAGTGAGTTTGGTGAATTATAGAACTTTAGCAGTAGATTGTAGAGACTTCATGCTTGACTCTTTCATTTTATAGACTCACAGCAATTTAAGGGACTAGCCCAGCACCATTCACTCCCTTATCTAGTTATTCAGGAGACAATATTTTTTAAAGATCTACTAAGGGGGAAGTATTGTAATACTTTTAGTTAGTGGTAAAGTGATGAATAAAGCTTAGTTGTTTTTTTTAAGTTCAGTGTTTTCTCTTAGCTATCTAGCTTCCCATAAAATTCTTGGCCATGTTTTTGTCAATATTAAACCACTTCTGAGTATTTGACTCTATTTGTTTAGTTTTTGAAATACACTGAAAATTGCATTTTGAGGAATCTTCTTTAATGTTCAGGTGAAACATCTCATTAATGCTAACACAGTAAGCATTACTATGCTCCTATTTGTGTGGGGTCTATGACTTATCTAGGTGTTTTTTCCATAATTAAATTCACCCTGATGTCCTAATAAAATATTAGGTATGTTTTACTTCTTCTTTCCTTCACTTTTAATCTTGATTGTTTTACTTTTTGTCAATTGCTAGAGGTTTAATCTTCAAAATAATGTGTAATTTTGGTGTTTTGAGCTTAACCAAGATGGCTAGCCCAATGAAAGCAGGGAAAGCAACCAGTACATGACACAATTTTAGTGGCACTCCCAAAAGAACTGTCCTGTCCAATTGGTCTCTAGTCAGTTTATGCTGGGTATTTCCATTGTTTCACAATTGTTCTGGATGTGGCTAGGTAACACATTGAAAATGTTTGATTATCCAATTAAGCAATTAGCACTCACTGTCAAAGGACCTTCCGTGATTGGGACGAAAACTAGATTTTGATAGCGAGACAGAGGTAAAAGTTTGAAAATAATAACCAAGGACAAATGGTCTAGTGCATTGGAGCCAGCTAGGAGGCATTAGGAAGTTAGTCAGGACCAGGGGATGGAGGAAATGTGCGTAAAAAGGAGAAGTGGAGGCCCATAGATGAAAACAAAACAAAACTTGGCCTTCATTCACTTCTTAATTTACTCTGCAATTATTATGCCTACTATGTGCAAACACTCTTGTAGTCCCTTAAAACAGTGGTGTGTTTGTATTCTCATTCAATCTTGTAATATAGCAAGAAGGTCAGCTGCAAAATACAGCATCTGAGAAGTAGGTGTATCTTCTAACCCTGCAGGCAAAATCCATACTGTCTGTTTGGACCTTTGCCTCTGTCTGTCCCTCTTCCCTTCCCTGATTGCTTTCTCAGGGGACACGATTAGGATGAAAGAGCAGAAGTGTGGAAATGGGAATGGTGGGCATCTTCCACCTACAGAATTGTCAACAGGTATGCACATAGCATCTGTGACTCCGGGAGAGCTGACAGGCTAGGAGCCAGCTGTGGTTTACACTTGAAAATAATAATAATATCCACTTAGGGGCATGGAATTATTTATTAGTACTGGTGGAATTTTTGCCAAAGGCAACAAATGAAAACGTGATGAAAAATGTCCTCAGTCCACAGCCCATCACACTCACTCATCACAGGAACTGATTAACTGTGACCAAGAATAAACGGCACTATTGTTATTATTATTACTGTATTATTTTTTGTTTTTTAAAGACATTGGGAATGTAGAAATCAGAGCAAACACGGCAATTGACCGGGCTTGTATGGACAACTTTTATTACAGAGGTTGTGTGTATAAACGATGTCTCTGAGATGTCTTTCTTTTTCCCTTCCTTCATTCTCTTTTCCTCCCTATTGTCATTTTGGGGCCAAAATCAGGGATCTGAAGGTTAAGGTTGGTGGGCTAGAGATCCACTAGTGGCAATTTGATGAAACCTATGTATCTGGCTTTGTATATATGCTGAGTGCATATTAATGTGCGTGTGGGGACCACTGTTATGTTCTTTCAATGTGTGCAGCCTCATTTACTTATAGTTATCCTGATGTGCTGTTTGTGTGCTGTAAGCCCCTGCAAGCCTTACGTACATATGTGACTGCGCATTTGTGAGTTCTTGCTGGCCTTCTGGCTCTTCGTGTGGCTTTTGGACAGGACAAGGGTAAAACAACCTGCTGACCAGGCAGGGCCTCACTGTGAACCGGGGCGACTAGATTTCTGTCTCCTTGAGAAAAGACCATGTCTGAGGATCTTATTTCTATGCTAGTATTCAGCTTGTGTGGATTTTGTCGGCACCTCGTTTTGACTCCTGATGCTATTTGCTGCCCAGCTTTAGCTTCTCAAGCTGAGTTTACGGACCCCTCATTTGACCCTGCCTGTTTTCTCAGTCTCCCTTCCCCCTTGTGGTGCACCTGGTTTTGTGTTTTTGGCACTGAGCCTGCTTTCATCAGTGCAGGTTTTTGTTTTCTAAATGTCTGCCCCAAGTCCCAGTTCTCTTACCTGGGAATTGTTTCCAAACCTGGGTCTTTGGAGCTCTTTTCTGAGTTATTTTCCTGGGTTTCATAAATCAGTAAGGCCATGGGAGGTCCCTGTGCCTCCTGGAGAGCCTCGGAGAGCTCTGGTTGAGATATTGGAGCCTGTCCTGTCTCAGAGGAACATTGGAGTATCCTTTTTGCCTTCCCTCATTTCTCCCTCTCTTCCTGCATTTTTTTCTCTTTTCTAATTTTTTTTTCTTTTTCCTCACTCTCTTCAATTCATATAGCTATGTTAAAACATTCTTACAGGGAATATTTGCTATCTGTATCATTATCAGAATATATATATGGTATCTTGGATGGGGATCCTAAAAAATATAACTTAAATCTAGCTAAAAAAAAAGACCTCACTGTGCTATTTCTTTTCAAAGTAAAATATAATCCTAACAAAAACAAACCTTCTAAAATCTAAAGCTGGCCTAAAATGCAAGGTCTGGATTTTTGTGAAGTTTTAGATTAAGAGTAGAACATTGCTATCTTCAGAAAAAAAAACTTTGAATGAAATCTATTAAGTTAATTTAAAAATCTAGTTTTTCAAACTTAACATCTAATACTCATCTTTAGTGCTCATGTATAGATACTTTGGGCTCCAAATTTCATTCAATCAAATAACCTATAGTATGTAGAATCCTAAAATAATTTTACAGAAATATAGACAATGTTTATTTGGAATATAATTCATAATTAGAGATACAGTACAGTGAGTCTTCAAAGAAATAAATCCCTAAAATAATATTTTTAAAAGCATAAAATGAGATTTTACTGGAAATTGTTTTAAGAGTTTGAAAATTCTCATGCTTATTTTTATAAGAAATAAATCTTAAAAGAAAAGTCATAAGATCTCATCTGCACTACTGAGATCCAGAAACTTCTATGAACCTGAAGTTTAAAAAAATTAGTTTGGCATAAGATTTGACCTGAACTGACAGGAGGCTATTTATAGTCTTTATGTATTCTTGTTAGTATGAATATTCATATATTTCACTGAAGAAATGTTAATGTGTTTGGTGATGATCCTGCCCCAGGCCCTACTGAGGGTTCTATGTAGCATACAGTATGTATACAATCTAACCTTTGGAATTCTAAAATATTTGGAATTCCAAAATATATCTGGCCCAATGTTTTGAGATAATGAATTGTGAACCAGTCTGTGGATTGTATTTCTAAAGTGGATCGTATTTCTTATCCAGAAACTAAACAGAATAAATCACAAGCAGAAGAATAAACTGTGAGTTGGTCACTGAGAAAAATAAAAAGGAATCTATTTTCCCACAGCATATGTATACACCAAGTAAACCATATCAATGTGACAGCACACTGCGGTATCTAAGCAACATTGTTTTAGCCAAGTTGAAAATTAGAGGGATCACCTTCAGTAAATATCCTAGTGAATTATCTTGAAAGAAAAGAAAAGGCAAAGCAAACATCAGAAGAAACTTTGATTCCTGGTTTATTTAAAAAATTCTAATACATATATATTTACTTTTGTCCAAAGGTAACACCTGTCATTGAATCAATTTTCTTTTTAATTCAAGGAGCTTTTATGAAGGCTGTCTTTTGAAATTCCCTGGGATGTGCACATTACTCTCATCCTGGCTTATTTCTTCAGCCACTTGCTAAGGCTATAGGAACTTTCGCATGATTAATCAAGGGCCTCTCTTCACAAAATCCAATGATGAAAACATTTGACTGCTGTTCATCTGGGCAAACAAGGGGGTTTTGATCTTTGTGTGCTCTGCTGAGCTTAATACTTCACTACAGATACATATCAATACTAAATCTATACCTCCCTTCATATACGCCTGAAGAAACCCATGCAACAAGATTTTCATGATGTTAAAAATCACTGTCCTTAACTTTCGACCATTGAATGAATACCACATATCCATGCACTTGGGATTCCATTGCATGTGAGAAATGCCCATTTTTCACAGCAATATTTTAAATTAAAAACATTACTGCTAAACATGACAGTTCTGTACATTATGTTCAAGACATTGTCTTGTATTTTTGATATATTTTGAAAATATGTATTTAGTAACTTTGAAATGTTACAATGGTTTTGAAAACTCTCAAAAGCAAAATTTTAACAAAAATCTTTACTTCATCCAATGTTCTCTTATTAACTTGAAAAATGTTTTTTTGTGTGAAATGTACATAGATATACATATATGTGAATATACCCATATATGTATATATCCTTAAGAAATTGTTATAGTGTGGCAATTTTGGTAAATTATATTCTTCTTTACTCTTTTCTTATTTACAAAATTCCTTTTGACATATTTCTGGTCAAGGATAGACTGCTTTCTTAGATATATAAAAGAAAAAATGGACAAAGCAAGTCAGCTCAAGGTGCTTTCAAAGAATGTCAGAGGGGATTCAATGGCTTCTGTTTACCGCCTGTTAATCTCATCTTGCCTGCCCTCTCCCCCTACCTCTGATAATATCTCCAGTTTTAACTCTTCTGATTATAATTTTTCCAACCAAGACAGGCTAGTCCTCCTGCTCTGCTCTCTCCCAGCTCTGTTTTTCCCCCTTTGCTTACTGTACCACTTTATACGTCCAGATCCACTGCCTGCCTCTTCTCTTCTAATCCATATGCAGCCCTTCCTTTAACCTCAGCTAAGGACACCTCAGCTTCTATGGATACATGCTTCTTAAGGTGGGGTTGAGGGAGGGAGGTGAAGGGTCTTTGTCTGAGGCTACACCATTTATTATTACAATAGGATAGAAGAATAATAAAGAACTTATTTATATTTAAATAACAGAATATTGTTTTGAAAGGTCAAGATATATTTTCCCAGTTATTTATTTTTACTATTTGTCTCTGTAAGGAAAAAAGCTCTCAGAGAATCAGTGTGCATTTTTATCTAAACTATGGGATATTTTTCCTTTAGGAGAAAGCACATTGTTGGGTATTTGTTACTTTCGAGACACAGTAGAAGTCTCATTTTATTAACAATGGCATCAGTTTTATTTTTCTGAGATAACGGTTCACACTAAGTCTTTTTCCAGCAGCTGGGAAATTATGCCATGATATAAAAAAAAATTAAAAAATAAAAGCATTCTGTTTCCAGTATGAGATTCCCTCCAGGATTTCCAATCTGACTGTGATTATAGGAGGAGTGATAATGGTTTTGAGTCCACGGAGCATTTATCCCTATGTGCAACTGTGCAATCTGTTCTATGCTAAACCTTTCGGTATTAATATCCTTAGAACGATAAACAGTGAAGCAGCGCTCTAGGCCTGAATATCAGACACAGGATAGGTTAGGCCATATCAGGCCACTTAGGAAACAAGGCAGAGGAATGCCTAACTACTGTGAGACATAACACACCTAGAAGTGTGGGCAGTCCACTGGGATTCTGTGCAAGATGGGGCAGCAGCAGTGTGTGCTGCTAATGCCTCAGGTATCAGCTGGTTTTCTTTTCACAGATGGGCTGGGCTGTATGTTTCCTTTTAAATTTGAATAGTCAGCGTAGCACTGCATGCAACTACCCTACCAACAAAATTCCAGGGCCACCCAGCCAAGAAAGACCTAGAGAGGCACCTACAAGGAACAGGCAACTTGAGAAATTCTTCCAAGACTTAGATATCACTACCTAGAAAAGGCTTCTTTCTCTTATTGTAGAGTTGAAGGTTCAGTTTTGAAAGTCACTGAATAATTTGCAGGTATTAAATGAAGTTTTATGTAAACCTTGAAAAGAAGTGGGACCAGAAGGATGATGTATTATTGAGTCCTTTCATATGTGGAGCAGGAGGAAGACTGATCAAACCAGGCATCCAATCACTGGAGAGGTAAGCAGTCTGCACAAGGCCTCACAGCATGATGGAGGGATAGTGGCATCTAAGCTCAAGATCTTTTGGTATTTCCAGTTAGTTATATATTTCTTTTGCACCACTAAGGAGCCAGAATTCTATGTCCTCACAAAACTAAGGCAGTTTCTCTGCCCAACTCAATCTGAGTAACACAATTGATCCCTCACTTAAAGAATAACAACATTGAGAGGTTTGTATGCCTATGGCAATGCTGGGCATTTGGTAAATGATCATTAAATAATTATTTGCTATAATGGTGATACCATGAAATGCCCAAAGTTACCAATATGTAATGAAGATTTAAAAAAATTTTTTCAGATGAATGAAACAGAATTTTAAAATAAGAAAATATTCTGGAAAATTCAGAATTTCTGTACTTTGGGTTAAATTTATTCAGAAGTACTATAAAACATGTCATTTCCATTGTCTCATAATCAGTCTCTCTCTGGAGACATCCTTGTGCCTATTTTTCCAATGTGAAACTTGGAGTGACTTGTCTAGTGTTATAATGTGTCATTGGGCTGCTTCCTATCTATTCTAGAATTAATATTCAATGTTATTTTCCCCCTCTAACTAGATGTTGACTTGGGAATAAGCATCGTATTTTAAAACCATGGTGCCTGGGATTTAATTAGTAACTTCAGTAAATAACTTCTATCTCCTTGCTAATTTCACTACGTTGCATTATTTGATTAGACATTTTAATAAGATATAATGAGTTGTTATAATCCCATTTATTCTCCACTCAGCTCCATTTAAGAATATATATGCTCCATACAGAAGTGAAAATGTTGTTAAAACCTTGAAAATCTCTTATTTCAATCATCCTTCAGACACTAGCTGTAGTGTGGTAAAGATTACAAACTGTTTTGGGCAGGAATGATCATCAAAAAATATTATATCCCCAAATAACTTCCCAGAATAACCTGAGCTTATTTCTATTTGGTTCCAAAAGTCAAGTGGTCCCTGAGGAAAGCAATCTCAAAATTCATCTAACCTAAAAGTTCTGGGAAGCAGAGGAAAGAAGTCAAAATAGTCCATCTTTGAGATCAGACTGTAAAATATCTTGACTGCTAGAGAATCCTTGGGGATATCATATATTAGAAAATATATTCCAATGCAATGCCATTTCCTGAGAAGGGTGAACTACAGTGCCTCTCAAATCTTGAAAATAGGACACTCTCCTGGCACTACCTCCTGAAAAAAAGAGCTACTTGTTGGAAGGGGGAAGAAAACCCTGTAATTATCCAACACCAGACAACTTCTTGAATCCAGCTCACCTAAGCTTTTTTCCCTCCACTCTGAGAGCAAAATGAATGCTGCAAAGCAGTCAGAGAACTAATGGTCGTCCCTCCCCCGCCCCCGCCACACACACATCGTTTCCCTTCCTCTCCCCTGAAACCCGAAGCAGGGGACTGGGGAGAGACTTCAGGAGCCTCTTCACGCTATCACTTCACAGGCTAGAAGGTGACAGCTTCGCCAGGGACTAATGCAGTCCGACATAATTGAATGTGGCCTGGAGCAAAGCAGCTGCCTGCAGCCACTCTTGATTGTAGCTGTCATCAGGTAGTGCCTGCTGCAGGAAAATACATTCTGGTGGAACGCCCTCCCACCACTCGGCGCCACGGTGATAGCTTATTTACCCTTACGCTGCGATCAGTTTTGTAGTTAATAATTGTCGGTATCACACTGCTGAGTGCAGACGCTAAGTCTTTGAGTTATCAATAATCTTTTTAGGGATCGCTCTTTCTTTTTCTTTCTTGCTCCCTTTCCTCTGGAATTAAATCGTACCCCAGAATTCTGTTTATCCACAAGAACTTCAGGTGTTTCAGAGGCACTACTCAGGGTGCACGGGTGGTTTCAGTGGCAGAGTGCTCGCCTTTCGGGCAGGAGACGTGGGTTCGATTTCTGGACCATGCACCACCACCCCCCCGTCAAAAGCACTACTCCCTCCCGCCACCCCACCCTGTGTTCTACTGTCATTTAATGAGTTTGATACTTCTTTACAAACAGAAACTAAAAATGACTCTACTTTTTCGGTACATTTCAACATCTCAGAAAATTATCTGCCAAATTAAGCTTTAACAGTAGAATTAAAAGTATTTACCATATTTGGATTTCTCTAATTACAAAAGCATTTAAAGGTGAATGAATAATGATTCAAAAGTATTGTATCTTTTCTTTCAGATAGAAAGGCACACATTATTTCAGGGGGGTCAAGTAAAATTATAGGTAAATAATTTAATTTAAGGGAAAACATTTGTATATAACATATATGCATACAAAATGAATATATAGCTGTATTTAGTATTTGTGTATTTTCATGTCATTCTCTAAATTGAGGTCCAAGTGATTTAAAAATGGAAAAATTCAGTATGACTTGGATTTTGTGAAATGATTTTATTTGATCAATTTGGTGTTTAGTCTCAATTTAATAATTCAGCAGTTGAAATCATAGGAATATTTATGACTTATTTATATCCATTTGACTGAGAGTTAAATTCCTCTTATAACATTTGCTGTATTTATCATTAGTTCTTACTAAATTCTAATGTCACATTGTGGGTGTGAGTTTTATTTTATAGATAGGTAAATGGAAATGTTGCATGTTTCTAAGACTAATGCAAGCTTGTAGATGTCCTGTGTCAATCCTTAAAAAAGAGAGCTGAATTCCTGAAACCAATATAAAATAATAAAATCTACCCTTTGCTTGGGAATTTCAATTGTATCCTCATTCCTCAAGCCCCCACCCGACTGCTTAATATCTCTAATCAAATCTTGTCTGTCTTGCACTTAGGAAGGTATTTGATAAAAATATTTCAAATGAGGGATAAGGTAATATCTGTATGATCAAATTAAACCAGACTGCCATTTTATTGGGATTCCAGGACCAATATTCCTGTCCTTTGCTATAAAGCTGGTTAAATCAGCTACTATTTACTATTCAGCCCCATACATCCATTTTTTTTTTTTTTTTGCATGGGTAGACATCAGGAATCGAACCCGGGTCTCTGGCATGTCAGGCAAGAATTCTGCCTGCTGAGCCACTGTCACACCGCCCTATCCATGTTCTTAAACCTAACCAAAGAGGCACCAAAAGTTGAACTATTATCTGCTGAATTCAGACAGTAGTATAGATAATAATTTTAGATTTTTCTGATTGTAAAATATCTACTGTAAGGTCCATATAACTGAGGTATACCACTTATATTGCTTGAATTTATCACAATAGCTCTACTTATCAAATTTAGAATTAATTTAGGAGGACTTTGTCATATCATATTTTTTGCTCCACTTGAAGTACAGGAGGAAAGGAAATTAAAATTTATGAGTTCGCTGTTTGTATAGTAGGTATTTTCCATGTTTAATTTCCTTTATGCTCTGAACAGCACTTCAGTGTAAATGTATGCTTCTTGGCAGTATTAAATTAAAAGGTAGATAGGGTCAAGTACTCATCTGTAGATTTAGAACTTCCTATAGTTATCTGTATCTGTAGGCAGAACTATTGAGAGAACAGACCTTATATCATAGAATTTTATTATATAGGTAAATTTAGATGGTACAAACAAGTGTATTTTAGTATTTTATGTATTTCTTCCCTGGAATGAATTTCCCACTGTCCTTTTCTGTATACGTTAAGCTGTAGATTTTTCTGTGGGCTAAGATCTAAGACAACTACGCCAGGGATTTAATTCTCCAGAATTCTTCTAGTGTAGAAAGATGTGGTTAGGGTGAACATTCTGACTTGAGCAGGTCATTTCTCCAATTAAATGTTGTGATAAATCCCCTCAACATCAAGATTTATAGAGCACTAGAGGTTGAGGTTTGAGAGCTGATGCGTAAGTTGAGACAAAAGTAGCTTTGGAGTGGATGGTATTTTCAGTATCCTGAGGTGAAATTATTGAAATTTGATGGGTGTACATAGGGCTGAAGGCTGAAATCCTAAGTGTTATAGATTCATAGATGGTAAATCACCAAAGTGTCTCTCTCCTACTTACCCTGGAAATACACAAAAGATACAGTTATGAACTTCTATCCCAATCCTTCTATTAACCTGTTCATTAAGAACCAATAGAATATGTCAACATTAAAATTCCAACTGTTTCTAGAGGCTGAATTTCATGAGCTGTTATTCACAGGCCTACTTCGCTTTTGCCTGAAAAAATACAGCACAAATGTGTGATTCGCTTCAAGGTACTAATATGCATCCATTTATATATGTATGCATGTAATAATAATATGCATATATGTAATTATATTGAAGCCACTCAATGAAAGGATAAGAAATTAAATTAGTAGATGAACTTTGAGTGTATTGAGAAGAGATACCTGTGTTTATTTTTGTATTTGAATTGAAGAAATTCTGACAACCAAGAATGTCTTTTCACATGCCTTTTCACAGATAGTAGAGGAAGTCGTCCCTAAACATTTTGAACATCTTTTTGGTTCAAGTATTTTAGCTATGATGCAGCAACAAATTGTTTAATGTCAAACACAGTGTTTTATGGATGTACTGTTTGCCAGGACATGATGAAGTCACAGTCAAATTCATTTGTGTGATGTTTCTGCTACTTAATTTAACAAGGTAAGTATTTGTTCTATTATATCTGCTGGCTGGCCAACAGTAGTCTATTGGGTTTTTCTTGATGAATAAGGACTTTGTGTTCCTACCTCCTTAGGTAGCTGAGGGCAATCTATATTCCTCTTATACTTTGCTTTAAAAGTAAGTGCATTTCACTTGTCAGTGGTCCATCATTTTGCTATTAACCAACATAACAGACATCACCAGCTGCTGCAGCTTTTTCACTTACCTCATGTCACTTGGTAACTTTAAATATATTTGGTAATAGAGAAGTAGAGACGCCCTTTCAGGTAGTTAACTTAGAAGTCTACTCCAACAGAATGAAATAATTGTAAATCTCAGTCAGAATTGTTCACCATCATAAACTACTCACGGTAGACTTTACAAATAATATCAGTACTATTGAAAACAGGGGGAAAAGGCACTGGACAAAACATCTTCTTGACTTTTAAAATTATGACCTCTATTTGGTGCAGCTGTCTGGTGAGCAAGGGGAAAGGCTGTGGCTTTTGCCAGGTGATGCCAGATGACGCCAGGGGGCTGCCGGCGATGAGATCACTTCCTTCAGAGGAGGGCTCCGCGGTCCACACTGCGAGCAAGACACAGCCCGTTCTAGTTCCATGAACATGAAAAAGTATATTTTTAGGAGTTGGCCAACAATGACTAGTCAGCTGTCGGATTATATTTAGGTTTGGGGAAGGTTGTGAGAGGATTGAAACCACTTGTTTCTCGCTCTCTCTTTCTCTACTTGTCACTGCAATAAAGTTGGCTCTGGCTCCAGGGAGCCCTTGGTAAAGTACAATGCCCAGGGCTATGGGAGATAGAGGCCTCAATAACTGATATGAAAGGTCCTTAATTAAGCACTTAGCATTTCAAGGCAGTCATCACTGCTCGTCCACAGCCTGAGCTGGCAGTCAGTCACCGCGGATAGGCCACCTAGAAGACTAACGTGAGTTGAGTGGAGTCTTTTGTACTTGAGGCGAGCCGCCCCGAGGCACAGGCTGATCTGGTGACCCTCCCAGATACACTTTCTCTGCAGGAAGGAACAGGATATCGGATGTGACAACACCGCAGCCGGGGAAAGGATTTCCCCCCTCCCTGCTGCCCATCCCACACCCTCCGAAAGATCAGGGATTTGAGGAGAAAGCTAAAATGACAGTGACACTTTCTTGGCTCGGCAGATTAGTATCAATATAACCGAACCCAATGAATGAATAATGATGAATGTATTATGAAGCAAAAGGGAAAAACCCCTCATTGTAAAATGTCAATTATTTTGCAATTACTCAGGGCCTGGAAAAAGTTAACTAGGAAAGAAACATTTCCTTCTTCCCCTCAGCATGTAATTCTCTGGGCATGAGAAACCAGAATAAACATAAATGTTTGGGGAAGTTTATCTTTATATTAAGGAGCTGGGAGACTTGGCAGCACTAAAATGGAAAGGGTTAATGGAATGAACTATAGATTAAATTGTAAAGCAATCAAAGAAAACCAAACATTTTATAGCAGACAACCATCTTCTGGTGTTTGGGTCTGTGTCAAGCCATGGATGTGGAAAATTAAAGCCATACTGAGAAGGGAAATGAACCATGTCTAATACATCCCCAGCAATAAAATGTTTTCACTAGGACTGTAAAACTGTGACTTACATTAGGAAAAAGAAAATCAAACTATATGTCAATTCCACATCATGGGACATGAAGTGTCCACAAAAATTTATATTACTATTTAGAAGTGTTTCATTCTGGTGTTTTATTGTGATTGGATGCGCCCTCCTCAGTATCTTTTGACTGGTATGAAAATGATTTGAACTACTTTTTTAGCATTTATTTTACATCTATTACCTGTTCTATTACTTTTTATTATTTTATTGTGCTTGTGTAGAGGATTTTGCACAGTTTTCATTATAATGTAACATTAAGTCAATTTATTTGTGTATTACATGCTGTATAATTGCACCTTTTTCTAGAACAATTTGGATTTCATTATCTAACAAATCAGTGCTGTTACATTTCTAAAAGCTCTTGTTAGAAATCAAGTGCATTTTCAAAGTAGGACAACAGAGGTCAAGTTTGCACCAAAAAGATTCTACACTAATGCTGGAACTATTTGAACATCAGGTGAAGGTCATATTGAAAAGAGGGAAATACTTGTTTCTTTGAGAAAATATTTAATTATTCACTATTGTACTAGGTTAGGATCAATAGGGATCAATACTGCAAGAAGAGAAATCTTGTAGAACAAAGGGTTCTGACATGGAACAGAGAAGAGTGAGATATAGATCATGGATTGAGCAAATTAATCCAGGAAAAATGTCAATTGTAACTGTGTTTGGTTTATTATTACAAAGGATATCAAGATACCATGTGGCTGCTTAGTTTACAAGGGCCATAAATTGTATAACTACCAGGCAAGATGAAGCGTACATATGTTTTTACACAGCTATTTTCATAAACTGATCTATGCCTAACACAGAGGTGGCATAAAAGATTTCAGCAGTCACATAGGTAAAGTGCAAAACACTAAAAAAAAAATCTTACAATAACTGAGAAATTGATTAAGTTGTCAAATCATTAACAGAATGTGGATTGATGTTTTACAGGCGTAATTATAGTTTACAATTTCGATGAGTTGGGACCTAGAGATGATAAATTTTTGACACCACATTTTCTAGACTACATATTTAATATTTCTCTCATATTATTTGAGGTTATTCACTTTCCATGAGTGTTTCCTTTTTTTTCTCTCATTGGACCATCAGTGCCACAGGGTCATGGCCATCTTATACTTCTCCACAATCCTGTGACTTGGCATAGATAATAATAGTATATTGCTTTCTTTACTAATGCTACTACAGACATCAAGAAATATTATTCCATTGGTTAAGACAATAAGCCATTTATTTTACTTAGCTTCCAAGAGTTGGGTTATCAATGCCATTTTCTTCTTCTTTTTTTCTTTAAGAAGTAGGGGATATGGGAACTTTAGAAATCTAGAGAAAATTCAATTGTCATTTGCCAGGGTAAACATCAAATTCTCTTTTGATGAATTTGGTGACGTGAGAAATCTTTAACAATTAAAGGTATTTTGATTCCAAGAGTTTATTATAAAAAATTAAACCATATTTTACTGCACCTGACAGTTTTACCTGTTATAGGACTTTCACTGTTGAAAAATTTTCAAAACTTTAAAAATAATATATCTTGGGTGAGGGGTTTTGCATTTTCCTCCGTACCAAATCTATAGGGGATATGGGAGAGAACAGTTTAGCAAAAAATTTAGCACAAGTTTTTGGCCTTGTGAATAATATAATTTCATTAAATCTTGGACTTCTGTTTTACTAAATTGTTATCTTTATGAATAATTTATTTGAATAGCAATTGTGTGATGTGTTGCCTTTCTCATGTATAGCACCTAAGGGTGTTGGGGAAATAACAAACAACAATAACAACAACAAATATGCAATCATGCATGGTTAGCCTTCAATGGCTGAAGCAAGCTTGAGCTAATCCCTCAACTTAATATCTTTTTTGTCTTTTTTTGTTTCTTCATTTTTACTTTTTTATACCCTCTGTTTGAAATTATGCTTCTCCTTATTTTATGATTTATAATCACTGATGTGTTTCTCACACATACCAGTTGTAGAAAAGTTAATCTATTTATTGGTCTCCACTTTAACCAGCTCTCCATCTCTTCTGTAAAGCATATTAACTGGTGCTGGCAGCTAAAACCCTTCTCTCTGGTATGCCCATGTATTTCTGTTCCCACCCGTTGAGCTGCATGGCTATGAACAGTTAATTCTGTTTGTCTCCAAAACTAGGTACTTCTTTATTGTAATTATAGTCTGATTAAATGCTGTATAAACCAACAACATATGTGCAAAATATTTGTCTCTGTGAAAACTGTGTTGAGTGCTTTAAGAAGTCTTGACAAAATGAATTTCAATAAAAGATCTCCTATCTTCATGTAATCAAGATAGAAAAAAAAGTAAAAATTTTCAGTTCTGTACACTGCTTTGCAGACCTTATTAAGACATTCAATTCTAAATATATCCAAAATGAAAACAAAAGAAAATAACTTATGAGCCTTGTTTTTACTTTAAATAACTGAAACTCAGAAAAAAGAGCTTTATGCTCTGTTTTGTGTGTGTGTATGTGTGTTCCCCTGCCAAACTGGCTGCCTGTCTGACTTTGATATCTAAAACCAAATCTACAAGTCAATAATTTCAGAACTCCAAATCCATTGTTCAGTGCCTTACTTGGAATTTTGAATACCCAATCAAGGATGACCAGATATTTGAGGAAAGTCTTCAACATGAAAGAAGGAGACCAAGAAAACAACCAATGATGTTAGAGCTGACAGATATAATGAAGGAAGTTCTAATATAAGAGATCTGTAAAGATTTTAAATTCCCTCCTGCAAAACATAAGAACCAGAAGTTGTGACTAGGAAAAAATTCAGAGAACAATTGTTGAAATATAGAATTCAACAGAATAGTTGGAATATAAAATAGAAGAAAACTTGCGGTAAATAGAACAAAAAGAGACAACAAACAGGATAAGAAGTAAAAGAGACAGAGGATTATTCCTTAAATTTCAATGCCCAAAAAATAGGAGTTCTCAAAAGAGAAAATAGGGGAAGAAATTATAGTAAAAGACATAGTAAAAGAAATTTTCCCAGAAAGGAATGAGGCTCTTGATTTGTTTGTATTGTCCAAAAGGTAACCTCTACCAATCACATGGGCATACCCCCAATAAAGGTAGGGTAGAATATGTTATCCATAAAGCAACATGAATCACACAGGCATAGATTTTCCAAAATAAACTGGAATACGGAAGGTAATAGAACAAAATCTTCAGACTTCTAAAGAAAATGATTTTTTAACCTTAAAATATAAGGTCAGCCAAACTTTGTATCAAGTCATCAACAAGTATGAGAAATGAACATAGTTGTTTTTAGACCCATAACAATCAGAAAATTAATCTCTCTTTTATAGGGAGCAACCTGTGGATGTATTCCAGCAAACCTAGGCAGAAACCAAAAATAGGAAGATATAGAAACCAGAAAAATGCTGGTTCAGTTCAAAATAGCAGTTAAGCAGAGTTTCAGGATATTTTTTTCCATTATCTTACTAATGTAGTTTACATGAAAAATTCAAATATACTTTAATACCACAGATTTGATCCTATTTTGTTCAAGTTTATATAATATTTAAAGAAGCTTATTGTCACCACGCCTTGGGTTATTTAACAAAGTATCCCTTGTTAATAGACCCTTATCTAAATTATCTTGCATTAATTTGTAATCTTTCCCCCACTATTAGACTAGGAGATATAAAGTTTACCCTAATAAATATCCAAACTGTATTTGTGCAGAAAGATGCCTGAAAGGTTGTTTACTAGCGAACTGTTACATGCTGCTTCTGGCTACTGGGAGCTTAGAAGAATTTTTTTTCTTTTTTTTTTATAACATATTGTATTGCCTGAATTGTTTTTGGGTTGTGTATCCTTCATAAGCAGAATTATAAATTATAAATACAAAGGGAATAGCAAAATATTGAAAATAAAATAAATGACCATAAGTAGGGGACTGGTTAAACTATGGTACATCAACATAATGAAATATTATATTGTTATAAAAAAATGAGGAAGATCTTTAAGTATTGATATATTAGGTGAAAAAAAGCAGGTTGACCCTCTCAGTGTGTAGAATAAAGTACCATTTGTGAAAAAAAAAGATGAAAGAAAAAGTATGTACATATGTATATACATCAATATATCTGCTAGGATACATAAAAAGGATAATATTAGTTGTTAAAGAAGGGAGGAATTTGGATGATTTGGGGCATTGGGGAGGAAAAAATTTTCACTATATGCCTTTTTTTTTACTTCTGAAGTTTGAACTATTTGCATGTATTATTTATTCAAAATATTATTAAAAAAATCTAAGGGCATCATCTCCAATGTCTGAAATGACTTTTCCCCAATTTTCAGACTAGAAAACTCATAAGGATGAGACTCAATTAAAGTGTTACTTATTTAAAGATTTCTACCTATCCCTTTCAGAAGGCAAAGTTAGCAGCCTCCTCTATTCTGCCACAGAACCCTGTATATAATTCTGTTGTGGTAAGTATATTGTATTACACCTTTTCAATTCTTCCACTCTCAGAGAATAGCATCTTTATCTATCCAAAGCAACCGTTGTCTACCTAGGAGCCATCCTTAACTTCTTCATCTTGCCATTTCCTTATATCTCACCTGATATCAACTGGCTTACTCAATTGTGTGTTTTCAAGGATATAGATTCCTCAGGGTTTTCTCTTCCTTATTTTACTTGTGTCTTATGTCACTGATATATGATACTAATGTGTAGCATATGTAATGTGCTTCTACTAAAATGACAATTTCCAAATATATAGCCATATATTTTTACCTTTACCATTTAGGATATATTTTTATGTATTTATTAATGAATCTATTGCCTTTCATTTGTGTGATATGTGTTTGCAAGATTGTGTTGGAATGTCTAAATTTATACATGGCTTATTTTTAAGAATGAATGAATCAATATTATCACTGTCATTTCATTCTCACTTACTTGCATTCTGATATGTTGCCTTGAACAGGAGAGAAAGGCTTGGAGCCATAATTATGTACATACTGCGACCATGGCAAGGTAAAGTCATAGCCCCTTAATAGTTTTTTTTAGTTTGGGAGCTCAGACATTTGTTTTAGTGCCAAACCTTACAGAAAAATGGCTTCAGTGAAATTAGAATCGGGAGCATTCATAATTATGAACAAACTCTACCATGAAGGCTGAGAACCTATGGTCTATCTCATTAATGGGGAAAGGAAGCTGTATACCTCCATATGGGTAAGGAAGTCCTGGAGTGGGTAGATTGGGTGAGTTTGTTTGAAGGATCATGTCTGTTTGTCTTTATATAGTTACTTATTCTCTCTGTGCCATTAGAAAATATGTATTATTATCAGGATTGCTTTAGAAGGAGGCCTCTACCTTTTCCATTCTAATTTGTATAAGTTACCAATGGTCAAGGTGAAACAACTATTTTCTCTAGGGAATAAGTTACCATCACTGAATAGTGACAGAGGTTTCTTTTCCCTTCTACAGGAAAGCTTCATTCCAGTTTTGTTATCAGGCATCATTATCTTGGATTGCATGGAAAAGATTCACTTTTTGTTATTATAGAATATTCTACTGAATTTATTCTGGTATAAGAGCAAATACATTTCTTAAAGTTTATTATTTGTTAATGTATTGTTTATTAATATTTTAAAGTAAAATATGCTTATTACAGAAAATAGAGAAATACTCTACAAAGAAAGAACAAAAAAATTATAATTCTACAACTCCATAAATTATCAGTTGTAATGCATTGATTTCCTTTCTTTCAGCATTTTTGCTGTGTCTGGATAGATTTCCATTTTTATATAACTTGGATTATATACATTTCACCGAGATTGTGAAAATTGGTCACGCCAACAACCAGGAAAATGGAAAACCTTGGTGAAAAATCAAATGAGACTTTTCCATAGACCTCTAATAATATTTTGCACAAGATTTAGATGTTCATAAGAAGACAAAAGCAAGGAAATATCATGACCACAAAAATGGCTGAGTCCTGTTTGGACTGATCACAGCTTTTTTTCTTAATCAATGGGGAAAAAAAATTAGCTCTAATTTAATCTTCCTACCTTTTGGATAAAAATTAAGATATTCAATCACTAAATTGACCACAATTTGACAGCATCCAATCCAGAACTGGGCCCTGCTTCTGTAATCCTCCTTTAAAAGCATCCAGCACAACCTCAAACCCTAGAATCAAAGTCTCAACTCCCCTTTGTTGAGAGGCTCCTAAATTCTTTTTTGTGGTGCATTCTTCCTTGCTGCAGCAAGCTAAATTAAGCCTAACTTTGTTTAATTATTCCTGATGATATTTGGTTGGTGGATTTCAACAGTATATGGGGTTTTACATAGTGAACATTTCTCCTTGACATTAGGAATTTTTGGAATCCATCATCTTTAATGCCTAGCCAATATTCTATTTTATGATTCTGCCATTGTCAGAAACGTAGTTCTTTTGTTCTTTTATGTTCAACATATTTCCCATTCATATATTTGTAAAAGTCTGTACTTACTTACTTAGCATAGATATGTTGATGTATATTTATTATCTCAGAAAGTAGGGAAATTATTATGGTATTTTACTCATATTTTTAAGTTGGTACTAGAAAGAATATTATATGACAACCAGTCATGTATGAGTACCTACCATAATGTACAGTCACTAGCAATGAAGACTATATTTTAAAAAATCTTTGTCAACTTGAAAGGCAAAAAATATCTTATTCGGTTTTTTTTTGTGGTAGTTAGAGTCAATTGTCAACTTGGCCAGGTGAACATGCCTAGTTCTGTTGCTGTGGACATGAGATGATGGTACATGAACCTCATCTGCTACTCATTACATCTGCATCGGCTAAGAGGCATGCCTGCTGCAATGAATGATGTTTGAGTTAATTGGCTGGTACTTAAATGAGAGAGCTTGACATAGCACAGCCCAAGCAGCTGAGCATACCTCACCTCGGCACTCACAGCTCAGCCCAGGCCTTTGGAGATGCAGAAGGAAATCACCCCGGGGAAAGTTGTTGGGACCCAGAAGCCTGGAAAGAAGGCCAGCAGAGATCACCCTGTGCCTTCCCACATAAGAAAGAACCTCAGTGGAAAGTTAGCTACCTTTCCTCTGAAGAACTAGTGAAATAAATTCCCTCTTATTAAAAGCCAGTCTGTCTCTGATGTGTAGCATTCCGGCAGCTAGCAAACTAGAACATTTTTGTTCTTATTGGTTTTCATATATGTATTCCTCCAATTACTTTAACCAATTGACCCAGGGCTTCACTTCTTTGTACTGTAAGAGGGCCACATTTACAGCAATATCCCAAATATTAATACTCATTTGATAACAGGAAATTTAATCTTTTTGTTAGATTCACTTTCCAACTTTATCTCCCCCAAATCCCTGTTAGGAATATGACTAACAACTTGAGTTCTTACCATGTGCCAGGCACAAATGTAAACATTCATTTAATCTTCACAAGCCTAACCAATAAGTTTGGTGCTACTATTATCCCACATTTTTTATATGGGAGAAACTGAGGCACAAAGAAGACAAGTAATTTGCATAAGTTCCTGCAATTAGCAGTAGTTATGTGGAATGTGACCCCAGGCTGTGCAGATGGTTGAAGGTTCTCATATCTAAACAGAGCTGCTAACTACAGATCTGTACTTCCCATGCTAGGTTTCAGCTTCTGCTCTCTGGCAGCTTCTCTCACTTTCCTAACCCTGCCCTTGCCCCTGCCTTGGCTGTTGCCAGCTATCTCAAACATGCCTAACTTGGAGCTCATCTCCTCTCTGGAAGCAGAAAAACTGCATCTGCTAGTCTTGATTAGCTCCACTGGGACCTAGTATGTTTCTTTGTACCACAGCCTGCTTTACGGTGGGCACAAGCACCTACAAGTGTAGACATGGTCCAGAGGTTGTAGGGGACAGCCTCACCTTGTTCCTGCAATCTGTTCTTTCTGACTTCCAGACCCTGCAACTGGCTCCTTAGGTCTTCTCCACAGGGTTTCTTCAGAAATGATGATTTTTCTCTCTGAGGATCTGTTCTAATGACTATTGTTGCATTTTAAATCATCCCAATACTTGGTGGCATAAAACAACAACAATATATTATGGTTTCTATGGGCCAGGAATTCCGGAATGGCTCAGCTAGACAGTTCTGGCAAAGGGTTTCTCATGACGTTGCAGGAATTAGAAAGCTAGGCTTGGGGGAAGGTGTTCCCATAGAAGGCTTCTTTTCTGGTGCAGAGTCTGGAAATATCTAAAAGCTGGGGGCTAGAATAGCTGGGGTGCCTTGGGCATTTCTTTATCAGTGGGTGAATCCACAAGGGTGGCTTTAGAGTAGCTGGACTTCTTACATGGCAGCTCAGGGCTTTGAAGGCACATATTCTGAGAGACAGAGGGAAGGGAGAGAGAGGGGTAGAGGTAGAGGGAGAGAGAGAACACTAGGCAGAAACCTAATCTCCTAAACTCAGAAGTCATGCAGAATCACTTCCAACCACTTTCATTTGTTAGAAATGAGTCACTAATGCCAGCACATGTCAAACCTCCACGGGTTCTTTTGCTTTTTCACCTGATTCCACCTCTTCTGGACAGCACAGCTCATCAGAATGGTCTGTACAGTGTGGAACTCATTTGTGAATTCAATTTGCTTCGCAGAAAACTTGGCCCCTATGTAAGTCAGATTTGTAATTAGGCTTCTCTTCTGGCTAATCTGAATGTATGCCAAGTTGGAATTTCCATGAATATTATATTCTTGATGATCATCAGGAAGAATTTCAAGTGTGTTGTATTGTTTGACTTCTCATACAAGACTCACAGAGACTCAACTCTAACCCTGCTAAAATAATGTTTTATTACAAATCTTGGACAATTTAAGAGTTATATATACTGCTCATTTCAATATCTTCTCTATGCTGTCCTTTCATTTCCTTTGTCACCTTTTTCAACTGGGAGCTTGACATTTTTAATTGATTTATAAGATCTTTTATATATCAAGGCTAAGTACCATTGATTTGCCAATTTTGTTGTAAACATATTTTTCTTATTTCTTATTTAATATATAATTTTGACATCATGTATACATTTTTTAAATTTATTAATTCATTTTAAATTGAGGGGTAACAACATGCAGTTGAGTGCACAGTCAATATATAAAACATTCCTAGCCCCCAGAAAGTTATGATGCTCACTATGAAACAATATTCCCAAATTTAACCACTATTCTGACCTCTATCATCATAAATTAATTTTGCCTGTTTTTGAACTTTGAATCATATACTGTGCACATGTTTTGATTTCTTTTGCTCAGTCTTAAGTGCAATGGTTTTACCCATATTGTTGTGTATAGAGGTAATTTGTTTGTTTTTCATTGCTGTGTAGTATTCCATTGTATGAATATACCGTCTATTCTCTTGTTGATGGACATTTGTGTTGCTTCCAGATTTTGACTGTGAACATTCTATATGTCTTTTAATGGACATATACATTCAGTTATCCTAGGCATGTCTCTCTGAATGGAAATACTGGATCATAGAGTAGGTGAATATTTAGATTTAATATATACTGCAAAACAGTTTTCCAGAGGCATTGTACAAATCTTCACTCTCACTAGCAAGGTATGGGAGCTCCAGTTTCTCTACATCCTCAATGACTGTCAGTATTAGTCATTATAATGCTGGCCAGTTGATCAGTCTTGATGAGATTAACAGTTCAGGTGTGTGGGTCCTTATTGTGACTTCGATTGGCATCTAAACAATGACTAAAGATATTGAGTGGGTATTCATATATTGATTGGCCATTTTGTTGTTACCTGTTGGGATATGCCTGTTCAAGTTTTTAATAAACTTTAGTTTTTAGAAGTTTTAGATTTACCGAAAAATTGCTAAATAGCCATAGCGTTATCAAATGCCCCACAGTTTCTCCTATTACTAACATCTTACATTACTGTAGAACATTTATTATAGTTAATGAATCCAGATTGATACTTTATTAACTGAAGTCAATAGTTTATTCAGATTTCTTTAGTTTTTACCTAATTTTTTTTCTGTTTCAATTTCTTAGCTAATATGTCACATTCCATTTAGTTATCATATCTCCTCAGTCTCCTCTTGGTTGTAGGAATCTCTCAGATTTTTGTTGTTTTTGATGACCTTGACAGTTTTGAGGAGTACTGATCAGGTATTTTGTAAAATTTCTATCAGTTGGGATTTGTCTTTTCTCATGTTTATGTTTTTTTTTCCCTTGGAAAAACCTCAGAGGTAAAGTAACATTTTTATCATGTCATATCAAGAGAAATATTGTTAACTGTTGATGTTGACCTTGATAAGTTGGCTGAAGTAGTATTTGTTGAATTTCTCCACAATAAAGTTACTCTTCCCAACCCCTCTTCCGTATACTCTTTAAAGAAAGTCACTATGTACAGCAACACTTAAAGTGGAGAGTTATACCCATTATAATTTAAATTGCTTTGCCTGCCATTGTTCTTGCTATTTAAGTGTTATTTTAAAAAATGAACCCTGGATTTCATTTCTGCATCTGATACATGTATTGCAAATATCTTCTGTCAGACTGAGACTTTTCACAGTTTTAATTGTGTCATGTGATCATTAGGAAGCTCTTAATTTGAATGAGCTCCAGTTATCATTTTTTAATTTTATAATTTATAATTTTTGTATCCTGTTTAAGAAGTCTTTGTTACCCAATATCATAAAGACAATGTTCTGTATTTTTTTCTCAAAGCTTTGTTGTTTACCTTTCAAATGTTGTTCTACAATCTACCTGGAATTAACTTTTGCACATGAAGTGACATAGGGCTTAAGGTTCATTTGTTTTCCTATGCAGATATCTAACTAAGCATGCATCATTTATTGAAAAGACCATTCTATCACCATTCTATCAATATAGTGGCACAATTTTAGATTTGCAATTAAATTGATTAAAATGTATGGGATTAAAAAATCAAAACAATATGAAATGTTTTGCATCGAGATGTCTTACACTCACACCTGTTGCTATCCTTCCTAATCAATGTCTCCATTTGCAAATAAAACAAATTCAAATTTGCTTATCCCCCACCTCTTTTTTAAACACAGATACATTCTTCTATACTTCGGTTTTTTCATTTACCAATTGTGATGGTTAGGTTCAGTTGTCAACATGGCCAGGTTATGATGCTCCATTGTTCTGTTGCTGTGGACTTGAATCATCAGCATGTGAAATTCATCTATGGCTGATTACATTTGCAGCCGGCTAAGGGGAGTGCCTTCTGCAAAGAGTGACATTTAATTTAAATTAGCTGAGGTCAGAAAAGAGAGAGGTCAGAAGGAGCTCAGAATAGCACAGCCCAAGCAGCTCAGCAGACCTCATTTCAGCATTCGCAGCTCAGCCCAGACATTTGGAAATACAAAAAGGAATGGCCCTAGGGAAAGCCATTGTCACCCAGAAGCCAGGAGAGAAGGCCAGCAGACATTGTCGTGTGCCCTCCTATGTGACAGAGAACCTCAGATGAAAGCTAACTGCCTTTCCTTTGAAAAACTATAAATTTTTAACTAAGTAAATCCCCTTATTGAAAGCCAATCCATCTCTAGTATGTTGCGTTCTGGCAGCTTGAGCAAACTAAAACACCAATATAGAAGCAACATTTTAAAAACATTATGTAAAATTTCAAGCATGCTCAAAAGTAGAGTGCAGTGAACCCACATGTACCAATCACCCAACCATAACAATCATGAATGAATGGCTACTCTTTTTTAATCCATAAATACTTTGGTATGCATTCCTAAATGGAAATGTCTCTTTTTAAACACATAAAAACAATGCTATTATCAGTTATGTGGTTTCCAAATATTTTCTCCCATTGTGTAGGCTGTTGTTTTACTTTCATTTTAAAGTCCTTTGTGGCCCAAAAGTTTTTAATTTTGATAAGGTCCCCTTTATCTAATTTTTGTTGTTTTTGTTCCTTATGCTTTAGGTATAAAGTCTAAGAAACCATTGCCTGACACATGGTCCTGAAGATGCTTGTCTACGTTTTCTTCTAGGGCTTTGATAGTTCTAGCTCTCATATTTAGGACTTTGATCCCTTTTTAGTTGATTTTTGTATGTGAGGTAGGGGTCTTTCTCCTTTTTATTTTTATTTTATTTTTTGTAAATGGAGATCCAGTTTTCCCAGCATTATTTGTTGAAGTGACAGTTCTTGCTCAATGAGTGGTCTTTGCCAACTTGTCAAAAATTAGTTGGCCACTCTATCTTGGGGTTCGACCCTATAAAATTTATTTCTGCAAAGGAGAAGCTAAGCTACTTATAAATGTACCTAACAGTCACCCCCAGAAAACCTCTTTTGTTGCTTAGATGTGGTCTCTCTCTCTAAGCCAACTCGGCAGGTGAACTCATTGCCCTCCCCCCCACACAGAACATGGCTCCCAAGGGTGTAAATCTCCCTAGCAACATGGGATGGGACTCCTAAGATGAACTGGGACCTGGCATCAAGGGATTGAGAAAGCCTTCTCGTCCGAAAGGGAAAACAGAGAAATGAGGTAAAATAAAGTTTCAGTGGCTGAGAGATTTCAAACAGAGTGGAGAGGTTATCCTGGAAGTTATTCTTATGCATTATATATTTTTAGTTTATGGTGTATTGGAGTGGCTGGAGAGAAATACCTTGAAACTGTTGAGCTGTGTTCCAGTAGCCTTGATTCTTGAAAACGATTGCTTAACAATGTGGCTTTTACAATGTGACTGTGTGATTGTGAAAACCTTGTATCTGATGCTCCTTTTATCCAGGGTATGGACAGATGAGTTAATAAATAAATAACAGGGGAGAATAAGGGGTAAAAAATTTGGATACTTTGAAATACTAGTCAGTCAGTGAGAGAGAGAGGTAAAGCATATAGGATGTCTGGGTTTTTTCTTTTTATTTCTTTTTCTGGAGTGAGGCAAATGTTCTGAAAATGATCATGGTGATGAATACAGACCTATTGGATGATATTGTGAGCCATTGATTGTATACTATGTATGAACTGTATGTGTCTGGAGATTTCTCAATAAAAATATTTTTTAAAAAAATCAGTTGGCCATAAATGTAATGGCTGATTTCTGAGCTCTCAATTCCAGTTGGTCTATATGTCTGTCCTTGTGCCTGTGCATGCTTTTTTGATTATTGTGGCTTTATAATATGTTTTAAGATCAGGAATTGTGAGTTCTCCAACTACATTCTTCTTTTTCAAGCCCTTTGGGGCCTTTTTTCCATCTATATAAATTTGATGATTGACTTTTCTATTTCTGCAATAAGTTTGTGGTAATTTTGATTGGGATCTCATTGAATCTATAAATTGCTTTGGGTAGAATTGACTTTTTAACAATATTAAGCCTTCTCATCCATGGAATGAGATACCCTTCCACTTATGTAGCTCTTCTTTCATTTATTTTAGCAACTTTTTGTAATTTTCTGTGTACAAGTCCTTTACATCCTTGGATAGATTTATTACTAGGTATTTGAGTCTTTTAGTTGCTACTGTAAATGGAATTATTTTCTTGATATAAAGAAACCTTTCAACTTAACAGCAAAAAGACAAACAACTCAATTAAAAAATGGACAGAAGACTTGAACAGACATCTCTCCAAAGAAGATATATAAATAGGCAGAAAGCACATGAAAAGATGCTCAATATCATTAGCCTCAAGGAAATGCATATCAAAACCACAATGAGATACCTTTTCACACCCATTAGTATGGCTCTTATTTTTAAAAAATGGAAATTAATAAGTGTTGGAGAGGATGTACAGAAATGGGAACGCTCATTCACCATTTGCAGGCACTGTGGAAGACAGTTTGGTGATTCTTCAGAAACTCATGTATAGAAATACTGTTTTGGTTTGCTAAAGCTGCCAGAATGCAATATATCAGAAATGGATTGCCTTTTACAAATGGGATTTATTGGGTTACAAATTTCCTGTTCTAAGGCCATGAAAATGACCAAATTAAGGCATCAACAAGAGGATATCATCACTCAAGAAAAGTTGATCATGTCTGGGGTTTCTCTGTCATGTGAGAAGCACATGGTAAGTCTACTGTCCTTCCTTCCTGGCTTCTGGTTTCAAGCTGCTCTCTCAGCTTCTGGCATCTCCTGGGAGCCCTCTTTCTGCATCTCTAAACCTCTGTGTCTCTTGGTTTCATTTCTCTGCCCTCTGTGCCTCCTCTGATTCTCTCTCTCTCTCTCTCTCTGAGCTCTTTTAAGGACTCCAGAATTAAGGCCTACCTTGAATGGGCAGGGTCTTATCTCCATAGAAGTACTCTAATCAAAAGGCCCTACCTACAATAAATCTGCACCTACAAGACTGGATTAAAATGATAGAGGGAGGAAGGCTGGGGGCTTAAATGAAATCAGAAAGAAAGACGATAAAGATTGAGATGGTATAATCTAGGAATGCCTAGAATGTATAATGATAGTGACTAAATGTACAAATTTTAGAAATGTTTTTGCATGAGGAAGAACAAAGGAATGTCATTACTGCAGGGTGCTGAAAATAGATGGTAATTAATATTTTAAAATTTCAACTTATGTGTGAGACTAAAGCAAAAAATGTTTATTTGGTACAAAATTTATATTTTGACTAGTGCATTTCCTAATATAACTTATGTAGATAGCTTGGTTGAACACCATAAGTACACAGAACCTTGGGTAGGACATGAGATTTTGTTGGTTTGTCCAGAATGATGCCCTGATGAATTCCAGAGTGATTTGATCAGTGAGTGGAAAAGTATTTGCAAAGTCTCCTTTGGGGAATGGTGAGAACTTCCCCAAGTTGAATTCTCGATATTCTTACAAGCAGTGTGGACAACCAAAGCTATAGGCTGAGCCCCCAGTCTTGGGGTTTGTTCATATGAAACTTAACCCCACAAAGGATAGGTCAAGCCTACTTAAAATTAGGCCTAAGAATGACCCCCAAGAGAGCCTCTTTTGTTGCTCAGATGTGGCCTCTCTCTCCAGCCAATACAACAAGCAAACTCACCACCCTCCCCCTGTCTATGTGGGACATGACTCCCAGGGGTGTGGACCTTCCTGGCAATGTGGGACAGAAATCCTAGAATGAGCTGAGACTCAGCATCAAGGAACTGAGAAAAACCCTAGAATGAGCTTCAGTATCAAGGGATTGAGAAAATCTTCTCGACCAAAAGGGGGAAGAGTGAAATGAGACAAAGTGTCAATGGCTGAGAGATTCCAAACAAAGTTGAGAGGTTATCCTGGAGATTATTCTTACACATTAAGTAGATATCACCTTGTTATTCAAGATGTAATGGACAGGCTGGAGGGAACTGCCTGAAAATGTAGAGTTGTGTTCCAGTAGCCATGTTTCTTGATGATGATTGAGTAATGATATAGCTTTCACAGTGTGACTATGTGATTGTGAAATCATGTGTCTGATGTTCCTTTTATCTACCTTGTCAACAGACAAATAGAACATATGGAATAAAAATAAATAATAGGGAGAACAAATGTTAAAATAAATTTAGTTTGAAATGCTAGTGATCAATAAAAGGGAGGGGTAAGGGAATGGTATGTATAATTTTTTTTTCTGTTTTCATTTTATTTCTTTTTCTGTTGTCTTTTTATTTCTTTTTCTGAATTGATGCAAATGTTCTAAGAAATGATCATGATGATGAATATGCAACTATGTGATGATATTGTGAATTACTGATTATATATGTAGAACGGAATGATCATATGTTAAGAATGTTTGTGTTTCTTTCTTGTCATATTTTTAAAAAAATTAAAAATTAATAAAAAAATTTTAAAAAAGAGCATGGCTTTTCTGGGCTACATCACAGTCTCAAACCAACACAATTACCGAATTACCATATATCTGGCAACCCCACTATTAGTTATATAGTCAAAAGAATAGAGAGCAGGGACTCTCACAGGTATTGTCACACTGGTGTTCACAGCAGCATTATTCACAATTGCCTAAAGATGGAAGCAACCCAAATGTCCATCAACCAATGAATGGATAAATAAAATATGGTATATGCATGAAATGGAATATTGTTCAGTTTTAAAAAGGAATGAAATCTTCATACCTGCAATAACATGGATGAACCTTGAAAATATCAGGTTGAGCAAAACAAGCCAGACATGAAAGGACAAATATTGTATGATCTTACTGATCTGAAATAACTAGAATAAGCAAACTTACTGAGTCACAAGCAAGAATTTGAGGTTACCAAGGGACAAGGTGGGGATAGGAAATGGGAAGTTATGACTTCAAATGTACATGGTTCCTATTTGGAATGTTGGAAATGTTTTGTTAATGGATGGTATTGATGATAGTACAACATTGTGAATGCAATTAAATCAGTGAAATACATAAAGATATATATCTGAATAAGATTAAAAAGGGAAATGTTAGATTGCATACATGGTAACAGAATTAAAAAAAATTTTAAAAATCCATGGAACTACCCTACACGAACAGTGAACCCTAAGTTAAACCATGGATTTTAATTAGTAGTACAATTATAAAAAAGGCTATCATCATTTGTAACAAATGTTCCACATCAATGCAAATGTTGGTACCGGGATGGTATATGGAAATCCTGGATTTTATCCATTATTGTTCTGTAAATCTGCAACTTCTCTAATGAGAAAACAAAACAAAACAAAAACAATGCCACTAGCATGATATTTTCATAAAGATTTATATGCTTATAGAAATCTGCGGCTTTGTGATCTTTTCTATGACGTCCATGGATTGCATTTAATTTTTTCCTTAGATGTCCTTCCTTATGACTATTGGTTAAATATTTACCCCCTTCCTGAACTTGAACCATGGAGTTTTAGAATGAGATGATTTTAGAAGTCATGTAATTTAGTTTTATTATTTTACAGACAGGAAAGTTGAGGAATAATGGGATTAAAATTATTTCCTCAAGGTCTCACAATTACTTGTTGACTGCAATTAAAGTATAAAATGTGTCTTCTAATACATCAAGTGCCCATTTCTCTCGACTCTTATGACTTTTTCTTTTAGCGTTAAGTTAATTATGAGTAAACGTCAGATTGTACCCAATAAAAGTCATTGCCCACTTCACACGTATGTGCAATAGAAGTGACTTTTAAAATTCTCTTGGTACCAGATGGACCGTTTCTACAAATTGGATACTATGCTATATGAATAGAAAAGTGTAGAGGAATGTTAAAGCACATAGCCTAAGGTGGGCCCCTTTCATTGACTTGGAGAATGTATCCTCTTCCTAGGACTGAAGGCAGCCTGATTCTGTGGGGCATTATAGGACATACCCACTTCCAGCCTCATTTTTCAAAACTTAGTATTACCTGTGTTTTTGAAATTTTGTTCAAACTCATGGCTTTACTTTTATTGTTTCCTTTGCTTAGAATTACCTTCTCTCTCTTTCTACCGCTATAAAATTTATCCTTTAAAATTCATCTGCATAGGAAACCAGTTCTTAAGTCCCAATTTTAAGTAAGTGCTCTCTTAGTAACTTGGTATATCCTCATTATTAAAATTATCAACTTACAAAAATAAAATATCTATTTATTTTCTTGTTTTATTGTCTTACACAGTTAGCTTCTAGCCCTATTGAGGGAAAAGAAGGTTATAAAGAGTAGGAACTCTAAAGGACTAAACAATGCAAAAACCGTTATGTGGTCCCAGAGAGGACCACATAACATGTATGCATGTTTCCTGATGAGGTTGTGAACTGAAAGGGCATGCTTATACCTATATACCTTCTCTCCAGTGAGAAAAATGGAAGCTGACATTTCAGGGCAATTCTTTGTCAGAAATATACATCTGCATGAAGAGAGGAGAGTTAAAAATTTAATCTGCAATGCTATTTAGAGAGTGACAGGCCTCCCAAATGTATTATAAGAACAAGAAGAGTGGAGTTTTGAAAAAAAAGAGCTGTTGCAGCAAGCAGAATGAAACTAAGCTTTCTTGACAGAATCAGTTTGCCAAATGACTTTAGAATTGTACTCTTGTACTTTCATTTTTCTTAAGTATAATCTAATTTAAATGTCTAAGAGAAACTTTCAGGATTTGCATGGTACCTTTAAATAACTTCCAGGTAAGGGTCATTTACAGTAATTTTCAAGGTGTTATTTGAGTAAAGAGTGTATGAAACAATATTGAAACCTGTTAAGTCACTAACCGGCCATGAAAAAGTAAGGAGGACTTTGGAGACGTCTATGATAATCTGACTGATGATTTTCAAACTCTTGCCCCAAATCTAAAAGATTACTGTGTACAAGTGAACAGAGTGAATCATTGGAAATAAACTTCCAAAAATATAAGTTTAATGACACTTTTTATTCTATTTCTGTTTACCTCTTACTTTAGAAAATTTACCCTTATATTCCATCAGTATATTTCATCAATGCTACAGGGAAAAGGATTATTCTATTTTCTGTCTTATACTTGGTGTGTTAGTTAGATTCAGTTGTCAACTTGGCCAGGTGAGCATACCTAGTCTTGTTGCTGCGGACATAAGCCAACGGTACGTGAACCTCATCTGTTGCCAATTACATCTGCAGTCAGCTAGGAGGTGTGTCTGCTGCAATGAGTGACGTTTGGCTTAATTGGCTGGTGCTTAAATGAGAGAATGCAACGTAGCACAG
>PVIY010012280.1:0-62520 GCA_004026745.1 Myrmecophaga tridactyla | reverse complement strand
CCATTCATCCCTTGTTCAAAAAATGTAGGAAGTGGGGAGTTTTCTCACCTCTCCTCTGTCTTACCTTCTGCCTTCCTGCCCTCCCCTGTAGGTGATTCTCTGTGGTGTTTCGTGGCATCACCTCCCCTTGTCCCCATGTGCTCTGTGCCCTCTTTTCTTCTTGGTCGCAGTTGCCCTGGTGGTTCTCTTCCCTCAATTTCCCTAAACGCCTGAGGACTCCACAGCCAGGACAGAGCAGCCCTGTGGGGACGGCCCTAAACCCCTGCCCCGGGACCCTGCTCCAGTGCTCCTCCACCTGCCCCAGTGCTCCTCCACCTGCCCTAGTGCTCCTCCACCTGTTCCAGTGCTCCTCCACCTGCCCCAGTGCTCCTCCACCTGCTCCAGTGCTCCTCCACCTGCTCCAGTGCTGGGCACCAGACTAGCATCCTCAAAATCGGACAGATCATTTGAGGGAGCTGCTTCCAGCCAGTCCAGGGCGGTGCACCCCAGGTCACTGCTCCCTGTCTGGACAGTTTCCTCAACAGAGCAGGTTGAGGTCCAGGCAGAGCACAGGGGCCTTCTTGGCTGATACCAGATACCAGAGTCCAGGGTCACAGAACTGGGTGGCATCTGTGGGGCACGGCCCCGGGGCTGGGGGCATCCACAACTCAGGACAGAGGGTGGGTCAGAGAGAGCAGAGGTCGTGCAGGGTGACTTCTGGGCTCTGGCCTGGCCAGGGCGGGGAGATCTCACTGACACATCTTCATACCAGAAATGGCAATCTTCATGGGGAAGGACCACACCCAGTGAAAAGGCAGGCCCTCGTCCAGCTGTAAGGAATCCTAAAACCAGACCGCAGCAGGGTCTTCAGGCAGAACGGAGGTTAGAGTGAATTCCGTCAAGTTGGAAGGGCTCAGGCACCCCTTGGGCTTTCCACAAATCTACCCTAAAATGCACAGAACAAACCCGCATAATATGCTCAAGAGGATAAACCAGGAATCGAATTGCTTGTTAGGACACAAAGCAACATTCTTCAGAGGATAACATAATTTAGTCTCCACAATGCTTCATGCACAATGCTTGCTGTACAATCAAAAAGTACTAGACATGACAAGAGACAGAAAAATGTGCCCGAAGTCAAGAAAATAGAGGAGTCAATAGGAACTGATCCTAAAATGTTAGAGATTTTGTACTTAGACAAAAATAGCAAGGCAGTTATTATAAATATGGTCAAGAAATTTAAAGAAAATATGTTAAAATAATTAAAAAGAATGGAGTATTGGTGAGCAGACAGACGAAAAACTTCGGCAAAGGAAAACAAAGTATAATAAACAACCCAATAGGGATTTTAGATCCAAGAAGTACAATAATTGAAAAAAAAAAAAGAATCAATAGTAGCTGAGGGATGGCAGCAAAGAGAGTCAGTGAATTTAAGATCAATAGAAATGATCTTACCTGAAGAACAGAAAGAAATAAAGAGTGAAGAAAAATGAATGGGCCTACCAAGAAATTGAAAAGTATTTTATCTGAATGAAAATGAAAAATAAAGTATGAAAACTCGAGGGATGGAGATAAATCAGGGCTTAGAGGAAAATTTATAGCTTTAAATGCCTCTGTGGGGAAAGAAGTTTAAAATCAGTGCTCTAAGTTATAAGCAGTTATAAAGAGAACAACTTGAATTTAAAGACAGTAAAAATAAATAAATAATAAAACTTAAACTAGAAATTGATGTATAAAACAAACAATAGAAACAAAACACAAACTCGGGGGTTGGTTCTTTGAAAATATTAATAACATTTACAAATGCATAACAAGAGTAATCAAGGAAAAGAAGGGAAAAAACACAAATCAGCAAGAATGAAAGAGATGAACTCACTAGAGAACCTCAAACATTAAACCCATATACTGTTGACAATATAATCAATAACTTAAATAGAATGGACAAATTCCCTGCCAATCATAACTTACCAAACACGATTAAAGAAATTTCAGAACTTAAAGAAATTTAAGTTCTGAATAGCCCAATATTTATTTAAAGACACGAACTTTTTAAATAAAGACCTTCCCATAAATAAAACTATAGACCATGATTTTACTAAGGAATTCTTAAAAAAAAAAATCGGAAAAAAGGAGCACCAATTGTGCTCTTTTTTTAGGAACCAACTTTTTTAGGAACTCCCCAAAATCCAGATGCCACACCTGAGAAAGACCTTACAAGAGAAGGAAGTTTCCAGTCACTGTTACTCATGAGCACAGGTGGAAGGCTCCTCGGCCGAACACATGAGTGTGTGAGCACAGGGCTTTCTTTCTTCCCCAGCCCCTAATTAGCGCTTTGGGGTTTGTTTGCCAATCTTCCCAGCTACCCCCTCTCTCCTGTGCTCCCAAGGCTGTGCATCAGGTTTCCATACACGAGCGGATCTAGTTCTAAACTTCCAGCTGTGATTCCTTCTTAACTCCTACAGCTCTAGAGTGATCCTATTTATACCACCCAAACAGTTGGTTAAGAAGTTTGATCATTTATTATGGTCAGTGTTTTCAAGCATTTTCATGCTTTTGTTGCAATGATATTTTTCTCTTTAATCTGTCATGATAATGCATTTTAGTAATAGATTTTGTGATGAGAAATGATCCTTTTGCTCCTAAAGTTAATCCTCTTTCATCATGATATGTTTTTCATACCTTGTATAATGAACTTACTAATATTTTATTCAGGGTTTAACTTACATGCTCCTAATAAACAGAATTCTATAACTTTTTCATACTGCTTGTATTTTTTTTTGTTTTTGCATACTGCTTGTATTTATAACAAGATGCTGCTTGTTTTTATAACAAGATTAGAGTAGCTTAATAAAGTGAGATGTGTGGGTCTCTTTCTGCCTATATTCTGAGTGTTTCCATAGCAAAAAAAAAAATCTATTCTTTGAAGTTTAAAAATTTCCCATAAAAATACCTAGGCCTGCTATCTTCTTTATTCGGGCAGATGGGGTTGATGAAAGAGTGAGGGAGAGAATTCAGCATTGATATTATTTCTTTTTTAATATGCCCCTCCTTTTTCTTCTTCTTCAATTCTAATTAGTACTTTAATCTGTTTACCTTTCTCTTTTTTTCACTTATGTTTGGTTTTATTTCATAATTTCTTATTATTTTTGAAAGTTGTCAGTTAATTTATTTCTTTGAGTGTCCTGGACAATTGTTTTGTGTTTGTTAGATGTGTCTACACAATTTCTCACAGAATGAGTTCCCATTCTACTAATCCACAGAGCTCCCTTGCTGTTGGCTTTGGAAACCTGTTTTTCAAGCTTATTTCAAAGGATTTCTTGTGGTACTGAATTCTGTTTTGCTCCCTCTCCTTCACTTCTCTCTCTTCCATTTTAACAGTTTGGCGTCTCTCCTGGCCGGAGACCCCACATGGAGGGCGCTGGCGGGGGCGTTTCCACTTGGCCTCCTCGGGGCTGCGGCCACAGGACCGGGTCGCCCTGCCTGGCCTCTGGGGTGAGAGTCACTTTCATTCCCGCCTCCTCTGGCCCTCAGTTTGCTGCAAAGTGTTGCTGCGGTCATCCATTTCGTCCAGGGGAAGGTTTGCTTTTTTGACTTCTTGGGGAAGGGGCTGCAGAAAGACACGGGAGCCCCTCCCCAGCCCAGTGGCGTCCGGCAGTGGTCCCGCGTCCCCACAGGGAATATTTCTAGCTCTCCCACCGCCTGGGCTCCGGCCACCACTGCCCACTGCCAGCTCTGCATACCTGTCCATGTGGCGTGAAAACAGTGATCCCTTCCTGGCTGCTCTGTTCTTACATTTCATCTGTCATTGCTGAGTATTTGAAGTAGGGGGTTCTTTCAAAGTGTGGACTTAAGAATCATGTTAAACAGAAGCTGAATAAATAGGTTCAGGTTTTTTTATAGATAATCAAGAAATATTTAAAACGATATTCATAAATAAAGGTCATACTCCTAGTTATAGATAATCCACATATATGATATTATACTTATTTGGATTACAACTATGAATGTATAATTGATAATGTTAATGATATTATTATACAATAATTTACAATATTATTTTTACAATATTTAAAGTGCAGCTATGCATATCATTATCATCTACTAATCTGATCGGAACAAGTGGTTGGCTGGGTCCCTCGGCAGGTAGGCTGTCCATGGACCCTGCAGGCTGCCCCTGCTTGGGGACCAGCAGAGTGGACAGGGGAGGTGGCAGGGACCCCCTCATGGGCCAGCTGGGTCCTGGCGTCTAGAGGGGCAGCCCCTGTGTCCTGAGCAGTGTGTGCTCCCAGTGTCACCCCCCAGACACCTGCCACTTTCCAGGATGTGTCATTTCCCCTGGCTGCTCCCACTCCAGCTGCCTGGTGCTCCTCTTTCCACGCTTTCACCCTCACGTGGGCGGGTTGGGGAGGTGGCGTTGCACTGGGAGCAGCCCCAGGTGCCTGCTGCGCAGCCATGGCTGGCCCTCTGCAGGTGTGTGATGGGGTGGCCGGGCACCCACTCCGGCCGTGGGCTGATGGGCTGGCTCTGTGCCTGGCACTACTGGTTGCCACGCTGGTGAGGAGCGGCCCAAACCACACCCACCATGAAGAGCCCGCCCTGGTGGCTTTTGTTTTCCTGCTAAACCACCTTGCGTGGACGCACTGCCCCTCAGGAGGGTGGAAGATGCAGCCCTGCCCTGCGCGTGGGGAGGACAACGACGTTGCGGGAGGACAGCCTCATTGTGGGAGGAGTAAAGAAAGGAGCTGGTTCCTTGGGGAGAGAGTACAGAAGTGCCTGAGTGGAGTGGCGAGGGCAGGGAAAGCCCATGTGCCTGGGAGCCGGCAGGGCTAACAGTTTCCCGTTGGCTGTGGGAGTGGGGGTGCGTGGGGGGCTGCTGAGGCCGCGCAGCCCGGGCACAGGGGTGAGGGCTCTGGAGTTCCCACTCCAGCACACCTGTGTGGTCTACAGTGCTGACCCATCACAGGGCCACTGCCCCTCTATTCTTGGCTTCCTGGCTGCAAATGGGGACAGAGCCTGTGACCATGCCCTGAGTGCTTGCAGAGTGCTGGAACCAGGGAGTGTCTGATGAGCAGGATATGTGACAAGGATGCTTCCACATGCCCAGAACTCAGCAGGAAGTGGAGAGGAAGAGCGTTACCACCAGCAGGCGGAGGGGGTTTAAGGAAGGAAAGTAAGGATGCCAGTACAAAAGCAGCCCTGCCACTGATGAGAAAAGGGAGGGAGAGGGAGGAGGAGGGGGAGGGGAAGGAGAGGGGATGGGGGTAGACAGACAGAGAATAACCTGGGTGTGCATGTGGACGGGACCCTGTGGTGGCAGGAAGGGTGGCCCTGGAGCCCAAGTGGAGGCCAACTACGAGAAGGCACCCTCACCGCTGGGGGCATTGCTTCTGGTCTGGGCATGGCCTCTGTAGCACAGCTCACTGCTCCCAGGTGTGACAGGTGCCAAGGCAGCGGCAAAGCTGAATGACAAGAGGAGGAGGGTGGGGTAGGAGGAGGAGGCTACACAGAGGCCCCTGTCGCCCAGGTGTGAGGCCTGGGAAAGTGGGTGGGGTCCATGGGAAGATGGAGGGTGCGCCACTCAAGGATCCATTGCAATGGCCGAGCAGACCTGGAACCTTGCTGCCTCCTGACGTGCACATGGCCAGCCCCGGCTGCGCTGTGGAAACGTTAGGAAATGGGGAGGACAAGGCTTGGATGGGGAGCCCGGGCCTCTCCTCAGGGCCGGCCACAGTGAGCCCTGGGCCAGCAGGAGCCCGGGACAAGCCTGCCTGGGCATTATTGAAGAAGAAGAGCTGGGGCAGGGCAGCCTGGGAGACACGTCCTATAGGCCACGTGTCGCCATTTCTCACCCGGATCATAGGAGCTGTGAGTCGGGGTCAACAGGGTGCACAGATGCCAGACCAGTCCCAGGAGTGGCTGAACTCACCCCAGATCCACACGCATGCACAGGCACATGCAAATTCAGATGTACCTGTATGCCCGCACACACGCGTGTGTGTGCATATACATATGTAAATTCACGCACACACGCAGACGTGCTTGAGGTGGATCAGGAAATTTCCAGTCAGGCAAATTCACTTCTCCAGGGCCTTGTGGACTTCAGAGATGACTTTCCTGCATATGTAACAAGTATTCTTGGTCTTAGGTGCAAACTTCATGCTAATTTGTGTCCTTGAGAGAAAACTTGAGGCTTGAGAATAAAACAGAATATTTTTAAAGTTAAAACACAGCTGCTTGCTTCTAAAACACAGTCTGTTTGTAGAATTTTCATGCCTGATGAGTTTCATGAATCCAAAGGAAGTAGGGTGGGGATGAGACTGGAAAAGTATATATATATATTTTCAAACTGTTTTCCCAGAGGGAATTAAAGCAAAAGCTTAGATGGAATATATTATTATTTTTTTCTATAAAGAAGAGTAGAGAGAAGGAACTCATTTGCTTTCTGGTTGGGGAATTAGATTGTCCACAGGATGGAAAAGTGATACTTTAGGTGGTTTCCATCAGCTAAAGACGCTAGTAAATCTTACTTCCAAAATCTCAAAAGGATTTCTTTGAGGACTTCTCACTATTAATTTTAACTTTTTCTTGAGACCATTAAGGAAGGAGACAAACTATACGAAGTAGAAAACTCAAAAAGATGAAATAAGCAGTCCTAAAAAATATTGTAAATATTCAAGGTTTTATTAATTTAAAAACCAAATTCTCCAATTTTTTCCTTATCTGTCAGAATATTATTAGTATGTCTGTGGGGAAAAGATATTTTTACCACAATAGGTAGGTATGTGAACTGGAAGAGAAATTTAAAGGCCAATTCAACAAAAGGGATCAAAAGCTCCAAGCAACACCCTGAGGGAACACGCTTTTGGCACTGGCCCCTGCCCCCAACCCGGGCGCAGGGGTCTGCAGTGTCCCGGCCCGTGGGACGATCAACCGAGGCTCTAACTCCTGTGAGGGAGGAATGGTATGGGACAAGAGACACGAAGAACAACAGCAGGACAAATATTCTGATCAAGCTGCAAAGTTTAATTGAGAGGGCTGGGTATATATAGGCTTTTGGAAGAAGGAGTGGCTAGTAGGGACGGGTGGCGATCTAGGATTGGTCACTGCTGTCACTAGGCTGGAGGGCAGATTACTGGGATTGGTTGCTGCAGGGAGGCCCACACAGGTGTGCTGGAGGCGGTGGCATCAGCACAGCGCGTGGCGGCTGCACCTGCGCCTGGTTAATGGGGCGCACGGAGGGGGGCTGGCCACCTGTCACCACATTGGGTAGTTCAGTGCCTGGGTCTGAATAGATTTACTCACCTGTCAGGTGCTGGGTGGAGGGCCAGCATGGCTGTCAGGGCCCCAGTTGGCATTTACCTGGGTGTTGGCAGGCAGAGGTTCAAATGCGAGCTGGGCCGGGCGGCATGCAGCTGCTTACCTCGGAGCACAGCTGCATCTGAGTCCGGACTGCCCCATCCCACCAGGCATTCTCATTTTTTGCCTATTGCATAAACTCCAGAAGAGGGCAGATTTTATAATATTCCATATTTAGAAGGGCAAAGCACTGATGATTTGCCCAGAGGCCTCTGAGTATAAATCTGTCTCGCCCACCCCCAGCAAGCTTTTCAGCCTCGGCCACCCAAGGGCACATGGCCTTGGCTCTCGGGCCAAGCTTTGCCACTAGCCGATGAGCAGACCCAAGATTAAGGCCCTCCTTGGCCACTGGCCCCCTTCATCCAGCCGGTGTGTGCCGACCTGCAGCACCTGCCCAGCCTGCTCTGTGTGTGTGGCCTCCCGCTGTGAGCTGGACTGCCGTGGGGACCCTGGGGCCGTCCTGGGGCTGCTCCCTAGAGCACCTGAATTACCGAGCATTAACCACGGCATCTGTGGTGGGGAGCTGTAATATTTCCCCTTCCACTGTGGTCCTTTCGGGCTGTCAAACTGTAAGCTGCCCAGCAGGATGCAGCCACTGGAGACCAAACCTGAACTGGGAGGGAGCACGGCTGAGAATGTCCTGGACCCAAAGATGGGAGCATCTGCAAGCGGTCTTGCCTGGGACACGTCCAGGGGGCCTGGATGGGGTGATTTATACAGGTGCTTCTTTTGCAGGGGAAGGCTTAGCGCACCTAACTCTAGTGAGTTTCCAGCACTTCTAAGCTCAGATCATCACCCGTGAGATAAAAGGCAGGAAGCTGACGCGGGGTCACAGGGCAAGTGTCTGTACCTACTTGGTCAGCAGCTTCAGCCAAAGCTGAAGGGTCTGCATCTGGCCCTGTGCCAGGGGGACTGGAGCAGGGGGTAGGCAGCCCTGAGTTTCTTGGGAGCTGTGGAGAGTGGGCAGCGAGCCATGTCCATGCCTCGTGGGGACTGGTGTCTTGGGGTACACAAATGGGCAGGGGTTTGGGGAACATCACTTTCTGGAAGCTCAAGGCAAAGTTGGCCATTGTCAGCACCGGTGACTTGGACTATGGAAGCCTACTCTTTCCCTCCCCAGGAAAAGTAGTGCTCCACATTCCAGAAATGTGTTAGTTTCCGCTCTAGCTGTGCTGCAGCCACAGAGAAAATGTTAGCCTCACTTGCCAGGGAAATGCCCTGGATTTTAATCCTTAAAGTGGAGTCCTTTATGAGAGGAGAAGGACAGAGAAAGCCAGGACAGCTTGAGAGAAAAGCCTGGAAGGAGCTAAGAGAGGGTGCACGGAAGCTCAGAGAGGAGGCCACTGGAAATGGGAGCTGAAAGCAACAAAATCTGGGAGCAAAGGACCAGCAGACTCTGGCCATGCGCCTTCCCATGTGACAGAGGAGCCCGGGTGCCGGAGCCTGTCTTCAGAGAAGGTAGCGTCCTCTCTGCCTGCCTCTTTTTTTTTTTTTTTAGATGCATGGTCTGGAAATTGAACTGGTTCTTCCACATGGAAGGCATTCTACCGCTGAACCACTGTGCACTTTTACAACTCTGTCTGCCTTTTACAACTCTTCAAGGTCGCCTGTTCCCTGGTCCTAGGATTTCATGCTCCACCCTCCACTTGGGTCTGTGTTCAATGGCAGACTTGCCACTGGGACAGGGGTCCCTGTAGCACAAGCACAAATAGAGACACAGGAAGCTGGGAGCTCCGGGACACTGCCACATGGCCAGGCTGGACGTGGAGTGAAGGCCTTGGGAGGAGGCCCGCCGCCCAGGTGAGCCCACCTGGACTCGGGGATTTCAGTCGACATGAGTTTCCCCACTTGGGCTGCGTCTCACACGTGTAAAATAACAACATTAGCATAAACCTGAGTTACAAAGCGGTAGGATCAAAGGAAAACCTGCACAGCTCGCACACAGCTGAAGCGCGAGAATATTGTCCTTTTGTTGCTGTTGTTCAGTTACTTATCTTTTTCTTACTGATGTTTTTAATACTCTTGACACTGTTTTGTTATTTACACGCAACTGACATTACTCATTTATGGCGTCTTTTTCTTTGTTTTTTATGGAGTCATTGGATGAACAGATGCTCAGATTCTAATGTAATCAAATTAATCAATCTCTAATTTTATGGTTGCTGTTTATCATTTGTTTATTTGCATTTTTTGCTTTAAGCAATTCCTCTCTACCATGAAGGAATTTTATGTTATGGTATCTAAGAATCTTAAGATTCTGTCTTTCACATTTAAGTCCTTAATCCAAGGCATCTGGAATTAATGTTTGCATATGATGTGAGTTCTGGATTCAATTTCATTTCATCTTTAAGAATTCTGTTCGCCTCACCTTTCCGCTGGAGAACATTTAATTGGGTTAAGAAAGTTTTCTTCAGTTTTTATTTTACTCAGAGTTTTTTTTTAAATCATGAATGAATATTGAATTCAATGGAAAACATCTTTCTTCTGCAAATGTTAAGATAATTATAAGGTAGTTCTCCTTTAACGTGTTAATTTGGTAAGCAAGCCTCATATTTTTCTTATGTAAACCTATTCTTGTATTCTAGGATAAATAAAAGATGTTCAGTATTTTTTTTTGTACATTACTGGATTATTTTACTAACATTTTTGCTTAGAGTTTTAACGTCAATATTCATGAACAAGGTTGACTCTTTATTTTCTTTTATTTTTCTTCTCTGTTTTGTTATCAAAGTTAGATTCTATTCCTTGAAGATTTGGAGAATATTTATTCTTTTTCTTGCCTCTGGAATAATTTGTGTAAATATAGGATGACCTATTCCTTGAAAATAGATACAATTTACTTCTAAAACCAGCTGGACCTGGTATTTTCTTTTTACAAAGATTTGTGAGTAAATATGAAATTTATCTAGTATTTATAGGGCTACCAGCATTTCTGTTTTTTTCTTAAGTCAGTTTTGATAATTTTGGGGGGGATGATTTGTGTATTTTATTTGCTTTCAAATACATTTTACAAAACCGATGTTTTCTCTTTCTGTCAATATCTCCTACATCTCTGGTTAGTTTCCAACTTCCGTATTTCTTTTTTTTTTTTTTTTCAATTTGTATATGGGCAGGAGGCACCAGGGATCGAACTCCAGACCTCCAGCACGGAAGGTTGGAGCTCTGCCTGCTGAGCCACAGCAGCCACCCGAACTTCCATATTTCTGATGTTCACTCTTTTCTAATCTCCTTTCCCCCCCTTATCAGTCTCATCAGAGACTTTGTTTATTTGATTAGTCTTTTTACAGGACTAAGTTTGTTACATACTTTAATGTGTATCAATTTTATCTTCTTTATTTTTAGGCGATTGTATTGTTTAGCTAATTGGTTCATTCATTTCCACTTTTCTTATTTTTAAATAAATATTATAAAGTTATACCTTTCCATTAAAATATCCCTTTTCCTATATTTTACATGTCTTGATATGTGAGACATGCATTAGTATTCATCCTTAAGTGCCTTTTAACTCCCATTATGATTTCTTCTTTAAACCATGAGTAACTGAGGAATTTGGTTATCAATTTGTAGCTTGTGGGATTAAAAAAAAAACAACTTTTTTTATGGCTAACTTCTAACTTAGCTGTATTGTCAGAGAATGTGGCCTTTGACCTGGGGGTTCTTTGCCTGTTGCTGAGAGGGGCCCCAGCAGATACCTTTGTACTCTGTCCAGCCTCTCTTGCACGGCTGGATAGCTGGCACTTCCATCTCATAAATGTTAAACTTTGCTGCCATATCTTCTGTCTCTTATTTCCTCAATGATGCATTTTAGATAATTTGTTCAGATACAGCTTTCAGTTTGTTGGCTCTCTCTTCAATTGTTTACCCATAACTGAGTTTTTATTTCGACAGTTACGATTTTCATTTCGAAGGACAAAATTTGTCTTGTGTGGTTCTGCCAGTTCACTGCTCGTTTATTTTTGTAACTTGACTTTTTAATTCTTTAACATTTTATGCATGGTTAATTTATGCTCTTCTAGTTTATGTTTGAGTATGGGATTTAAAATTATTGTCTGCTCTTCCTCCTGGCTCCTTTTTGGGAAGGTTTTACTTTTGCATGTTTGGTCACTTTCAAATGTGAGTTCATTTTGGTTGATGTTAATCTCTGGGAATCGTGAAACCACATTGTTGATTTTCTTCAGAAAGGACCGTGCTGGTTTTGCTGGGGTCAGGGTGTTCTGCTGACCCGGGTCACTTCTGACCCCTCCAGAGACACCTGCACGCGGAGCTCTGGCTCTGCCCACCCAGCTGCTGGACTCCTGAGTTTTTCATCCGGCAACCTCTAGCTCTGCCCAAACAGCTGCTGGACCTGAGACCCCTGCACTGGGAGCCTCTGGCTCTGCCTCCTCAGCCGCTGGACCCCTGAGCTGCTCTTCCCCTTGCAGGACACCCCTGGGGACAACTGCCACTGCACCTGGCTGACTTCTGCTGACGCTACCCCCTGCCCCTTTCTTGGAAATCCCCACTACTTCTTACAGTCCTTCAGAGGCAAGAGGCGGTGCTCCCCATGGGGTCTAATACATTCCCAGCAGAAAAGTCATTCAGAACACCAACCTCCTATTTTACAGGAAAAGGGTCAATTTCCTCTTAGCAAAAACATTTTTAGTTGTGTGGATGACGTTTCTTGCTGACAAAAGAATCCTGCTGGATATGGTTTTGCTCTGCCTCTCTTCTGCTCTGCTGCCCACCGTCAAATACTCTGCCCCCGTCTGCTCCGTTGTCCACCACAAGTTCCCTGCTGCAGCTGGTTGGCATTGAAATCCCTTAACGTCCCTGTCCTGCAGAAGCTGGTCAGCCAAAATGTCAGTGAAATGGGACTGGCTCAGTGAATGCATGAATGAAGACAGCGCTGCCCCAGCATTGCTCACCTGGCTTCAAGGAGCTGCAGGCGAGGCAATGAGGGCTAGTGATCTGTAAGCGGCATGCTGCTTGCCAGCAGAGGTTAGTCCCTGTGATTTTGGCCTCCTGCCTCTGCACTCAGTTTACACCATAAATTTGAATTATCTTTTCATATATGAAAGGGTAATAGCTCAGGCATTGTCTAAATTAACTCAAATACCTAATCAGTAGCATTAAGCTTTTATTTGAATTACACATGCTTTTCAGATTATTGATCTTAAAACTAATTCTGCTGACCATTTCTTTTGGAAAGAATTATTATAATGCAGTGATCATGGTTTTAAATAAAAACAGGGTCGTGTCCTGTGTTGATGCTTTTATGCCCCCTAATGATTCAATAGCATGTGTTGATATTATTTGCAGTAGTCTGGTTCTCGCCCTCAGCTGGTGGTCAGTGAGATGTGAAAGTGTAGACCCTGAAGCTGGAACTTCCCTCCGTGGACATGGTCGGAAGGAGGCTGATGAGGCACATAAGGTGGTCAGAAGGCTTAGTGGGCGCAACAGGTCCTGAAAAATGAGGATTCAGCAAAATTCAGTTCTTGAGGAACAGGCATGCCATCACCTTCTGTGAATGTTCTAGGTCTGTGGATGTGTTCAGGCAGGCTTGGGTTCATGATGTAAGCTGTGCGGAATATTCTGTCACGCAGGCAAGGTTTTTTTCTGCATAAAATTTTCTTTACACATATTTCAACCTTTTCCCTTTGGCAACTTCATGAGTTGGTCCTGCACTGATGAAGCCATTGACACCTGTAGGTGTGCAATAAATAGGGCGGCTGAACGGAGCCACCGGCACCTGCCCGCTGAGCGCAGCCTCTCACCTCTGCAGGTGAGCAGAGCGCAGAAAGCAGACTTTGGGACGAGATGGATGAGGTGGAGTCTGGCATTGTCCTTACTGCACACGGCACTCCATTTCTTCATTGGCCTGTTGGAGACAGTCATATTGGAATCTTGACTTTGTGGCAAAAATTAAACAAGATAATGTCTAGGATGGAACAACATGTGGGGGCCTGAGGTGGCATCTCATAAAGGACGTTGTTTTTTCTAAAGTGTATTTCTTGTAAAAACACATCTGTTTTCTTAAATATTGCAAATCCAATATGCACACTAAATTCACGGCACTGATGACAAGACCAAGTTTTTCGAGGCCACTTGGGGACGGCTGATTGGCAGAGCCAGGACTGAAGTACCTGCCCCAGAGCTGGCAGCCCGCACAGTCTCCCCAGCAGCTCCATCTCACAGGGACAAAGGCTGATTAGGACCGTCCAAGAGCCCAGATCTATGTCCCAGGCAGCAGAGCCCAGGGAAAAGGTGATGATTCCCTTGGAAGTGTGGGCGCCCCGGGAGGGAGCATGGAGGGGGAGGGGCATCTTCAGACATCCAGACTGAAGGCGCCTGGCCTTCTCCTCTCTGGAATGCCAGCCCCGTGAGACAGGCACTCTGTCTCGGCCTCTGCTGGCCTTGGACAGCCCTTGATAAATATTTTAAAAGGAAAGAAGAATACAGCTGCAGAATTGGGCCCTGCAGACGTATCGGCAGGCAGTTTCGGACCAGCGAGGGGAGGAAGGCGCTGCCAATGCTGGTGCCTGGAACTGCGGGGGAACTTGGGGAGCGGGGAACCCAGGGAGCTTCCCAAACACAGGATTTCTCCCTGAGGGCAGGGAGGGGGCTGCTTTTTCTGCAGAGTCACTGGGCATCCAGGTCTCCAGGTCCTTCTGTAGGAGCTGAGGACGGTGGACAGGGCTGGCCGCATCTGTGGAAATGGGCCGCACTCCCCCTGTCCCTGCCCTCTCACCTCTCGCCCAACCTCACTCACTCAACTCACAGAGGGAAAACAAGCCCAAAACAAATCAAAATGGTTGGTCCTTCAAATGAGCATTTCTAAGACTTTAGCACAGTCTAAAAACTACCCAAAACATAGCTACCTCTTCAAGTTTGTTTCAGAACCTGTGGCACATTCCTTCCCCCCTCTCAGGGGTGGGAAATTGATGGTCCATTTGGAGTGGTTTGGTTCTGGGAAGATCTGGTCATTCCAGGTCTCCTAAGCCAGCTTAGGGAGGTGAGCAGCAGCTGGATCTCGCTGTGGGCTGGTGGTGGCAAAGGGGGCCTGTCCTGAAGCTTGGCCTCCACCTCCAGCGGGTCTGGATGCTGGACCCTCCACCAGCACGTCTCTTTCCTCCCTTTGCTTCAGAGCCGCTCACTGGGCTCCTGGCCTTTCTGTTCTGAAGCAGTCAACCTGCTCTTAACTAATCCTACCACCACTCGCCCTGAATCTTGTGTTTTCACAGCTGCAAGGTCCTCTGTCATGAAACTGCCTCCAACTTGCGCTGCATCCTCTCCTGCCACGATGTCCTTTCCATCTCCCTTGGGTGCAGGGATGAATGGGCTCCTCCAAATCCCAGCAGGCCCCTTTAGTCTCCTGAGCTCCCATACACCTGGGACACCCCGTCTGCCAATACAGCAGGGCCTGCCCAGCTCCGCTCCAGGCTGCATTTGGGCCAATCCGGCATCATTTCCCAGGCCAAGCGGGAGCTCTTGGAGAAGAGCTCATTGGCAGACGCGCGCATACCAGCCGAGCTGCAAAAGGAAACTGCAGACATTTGCCCAGCCCCAGCGTCCGTGCCAGCCTTTTGTCTACGTGAAAATTCAGTCCACACCCTCTCTGCCTGAGCCAGTCTGTAATTGCTCACGTGCCTGACATGCAAATCCTAAGGGCCTTTGCAGCCCAGTGCAGCCTTTGCTCCCTCAGCAACAGAGTTTTAGAGCCCCCTCTCCTTGCTGGAGTTGAAGTAAGCAGCTTCTGCCATGGGAGAGATCCCAGCACAGCACCCAGGGCTACCGCTGCAGTTTCATGGGCCATTAATAATTTGCTAATGTTGTCTTAGCTTGCAAATTAGTGCAGCCTCGTGCGTGAGGAACATCTCTCTAGCTGTCATCAGTCACGTGGAGCGTCATCTCGCCTGAGATGAAAAGCAATGTTTAGCCTTTGGGCTCAGGCAGTCATCACTTAAACATAGAGTGGGGGGAGAAAGTGGCCCCTGCAGAGTGCCACTGACAATTCTAGAAAGTTCACTTTCTGATACACAAGAATGAATTACAAGGAGTGCAAACAGTGGAGCCAGGTTTTCTCAGTTGCAAACAAAGTGACCATGGTAAGGGAAGCTCTCCAACTGGCCAGGAGGGTGTGAGGAGCTCCCAGCCGCTGGGCAGCAGGCGGATGCCCAAGGGGGCCTGGACTTGGCCTCATCTGCTGGGAAACCACGCTGCTCTTTCTCCATCATCCCCAGCTTTAAGCACGGATGTTATTTTCCTTGTAAATATTGTGGATGAGGCGCTCAGGAAATGTTTTCTCCACCATCTGTGGCACTTGAGTTTGGAAGGCAGGGCAGGGAGGTGGGGCAGGCAGAGCTGTCTGGGTTAACCCGTGTGTTCTAGTTTGCTAGCTGTCAGGATGCAGTATACTAGAAATGGAACGGCTTTTAAAAAGGGGAATTTAATAAGTTGCAGTTTACAGTTCTAAGGCCGCAAAAATATCCTAATTAAATCAAGTCTATACAAATATCCAAATTAAGGCACCAACAAGAGGTTACCTTCACTCAAGAAAGGCTGATGAAGTTCAGGGCTTCTCTCGCAACTGTAAGGGCACATGGCGAACATGGCAATGTCTGCTAGCTTTCTCTCCAGGCCTCTTGTTTCATGCAGCTCCCCCGGGGGCGTTTTCCTTCTTCATCTCCAAAGGTGTCTGGCAGTGTGGGCTCTCTGCTTCACGGCACTCGCGTCATTCTAAAAAGGGATTCTCTCCAAACTGCTTCCTCTTTTAAAGGATCCCAGTAAACTAATCAAGACCCACCTGGAATGGGTGGAGTCACATTTCCCTCTAACCAAAGGTCACACTCACGACTGGGTGAGTCACATCTCGAGGGAAATAACCTAATCAAGCTTCTAATCTACATTATTGAATAGGGATTAGAAGAAACCGTTGTTCCCACAAAACTGATTAGGATTAAAACCTGGCTTTTCAAGGGTACATAAATCCTTTCAAACCTTTCAAACCGGCGCACCTGGCCGTGATTCTTTCCAGCAGACCATGGTGACTCCATCCATCATCCGTGATGACATGACGCAGCCCCCAGGAGGACGCGGGGTCTCCGGGGACGGTGGGGCCTGTGGAGCCAGGCTGCCATCTCCCTCCCCGCTCCCCTCGGCCCCCTCCTGGGGGCTGCGTGGAGCAAGCCAAGCCCCTGCAGGCACAGGAGTTTCCTCTCCGGGGGCCCCCCGTCGCCCCTGCTTCCCGGGTGAGCACACAAACGCAGAGGCGACAGTCAGGGCCAGTCCCGGCCCCTTGTGGTCAGCACGGTGGGCCACGTGTCATGGTGAGTGACGTCATACTGCACCTTCACCGCTTTTCTAACGGAAATTCTTCAGTGGACCTTCAACACGATGAGTGTGCACCTTTTCCAAAGCAGGAGGCCGTAGCCATGGCTAGGGCCGCGTTCCCCTCTCCAGGAAGAGCCGGGGGTCCCCGCATCCCGCCACCGCCCTGTGTCTCCAGCCCTGCATCTCACTGTCTGCTGACCATGCTGCCCACTCCCTCCCGCCTGCCTGGCAGACCGAGTCGTCCCCTTCAGGCCTTCCCTACTCCCTCCTGTAAACACAACAAATAGCCACCGAAGTTTCCATTCTGTCCCAATTACTAACAGGGCTACAGTGAAAATTCTTGCAAAGGTATCTGTGGGGCTGTGACCTTGCAGGGAAAGCTCAATGTTCGCCTCAGGTTGCCATCACTTTGTCCTGCCTGAGACACGGAGGTGCTCAGGGATGACAAAATAGATTCCCAGAGGAGGAAATGCTGGCTTAAAATGCACAGGCATTTAGAATTTGATGCATGGTGACAAACTGCACTCCAGAAGCTCCTACCAAGTTACAGTCCCAAAACAGCTCGTCCCCCATGGCCTGGCCAACTCTGCACTGCCCAGTCTCTTGACTCTTTGCCAAGTTACTTGAAAAATAGTACCCTATTTTACTTTGCCTTGCTTTTGTTCTATTGAGGCTGGATTCCTTTTCATGTTTATTCATTGACTTTTGTTTTTATTTCCTCTTCTGTGATATGCCTATTTATAGATTTGACCATTTGTTTTCTCATGTGGAGTGTTTGCGTTCACTTTGAGGAAATTTCATATTCCCTAGCTATTAAATCTTTGCCTGACATATAGGATGTAAAGAAGTTTTAACAGCTTGAAATTCATGTATTCATGTAATTTGTGCTTGCTTTTAACACATTTGTGTAACCAGTTCTTCCTTTTTGTATGGTGTGGGCTCAGTGCTTTTAAAAATAAAAAAGACCTCACTTACAAAAGCTGTAAAAAATACTGTGCATTTTATTTTGTTCTTTTAAAATGAGTCAATCATTACTCTTCTGGAATTTAGCTTGAACTCGAGAGTTTTCTGCCTAAATGCTTAACTAGTTGTTCAGCACCACTTAATGAATAATCCAAATTTAATAATATTGTTCGAAATAGTGCTCTTTCAGTTTTGACAGAGCAAGTGAAAGTCCCCTTTTATTCATTTGTTCAACAAAGCAGTAACAGACGCTGCCCTCGGGTCAGACAAGGAGGAGGCATGTACTGGCCAGCCACCTCTTGCCAAGCGGCCCTTTATACACTGGGCTGGGGAAGATGCGGATGCAGTACCTGCCCTGGGGACCCCTTTCTCCCTGGGGACCTCCTTCCCCACTGGGGACCTCCGACCTGCCCCTGGGGACCCTTTTGTCCCTGGGGACCAGCGCTCCGACCCCAACGACACCCTTTCCCCCTGGGGCCCTCTTACCTGCCCCTGGGGACCCCTGTCCTGCAGGGACCCTTCTGCATTGCGGGAGGCAGCTGGGGCCATGCTGCAGGAGGCAGACCTGGCTCTGAGTCCTCTGGGCTCTTTGCCAGCATTTCACTGGGGCAAGTCTTCTAGTTTTTGTTTATATTTAATTTATATAAATAATGTATGCAAAGTACATAAGTGAATAATATTTACAAAATGTTATATGTGTAATTGCAAGTGAGTAGACAAATAATATCTGACTCGGAAGACTGCGGGGAGGATCTGATGCAGAGAGGTGCTAGGAGCGGGCTTGGGGCGGGCAGAGAGCAGGTGCGGGGCGGCACCGGGTTTCGTGACGGTCAGAAACAAGGCGAGGAAGGCGAGAAGTCGCATGGGCTGTGAGGACACTATGGGGACGTCCGTTGGTGGGCCTGGGAAGCACCAGTGGGACAGGGGAGAGGTGAAGTCCAAGAAGGGTCGGCCGAGTACGGGTGCCCCAGGCAGAGGGATGGCCTGGGGCTTGGTCCACAGAAGAGGGCCGACCAGTGGCCAGGGGGAGGGTGACAGCTGGAGGCTCAGAAGAGGTTAGAACTGATCAATTATTAATCTAATTAATAATTAAAAATAATAGCTTTATATGCACTTCATAGTAAAGACCGCAGCTAGAAACAGCCAAACCCGAGTAAAACTGAGAACGATCACAACGGAACACCAATTAAAGATTGGTGGAGCAATGAATTGTGCTCGAAAACAAATTGGATATGTATAATTTAATGCCCTGAAATTGGACTTTATTGATACAATTACCTCAAAAATCACTAAAGGCAAAAAACTATAATCAGCACGATGGATGTGATTGAAAGGGCTATCGATCATATCTTTATTGAAAAATAAAAATGGAAGGTGTGTGATCCCAATAGAAATATTTCAATAAAATCAAAATGGAAATGAAAATATTGGTAATGTTTTATCTGCTAACATATTGAAATTTGATCAAAGAATATTTAGTTTATTTAGTAGAATTCAGAATATTCTGACTCAATGAATGTTCATCAGAAGTGGTGTGATTCCAATGAAAATACTTGCACTAAAAAGTCTTTTAAAATCTCTCCTGGTTAAATGATTGATTCCAAATCTGGCATCAGGGAAGGCACAAGAGGCGTTTGGGAATCTCACTGTGCTGGAGAGTAAGAAACTACTCAAAAAAGGGTGGAGACCCAACAGGATGACACCGACTTGGGCATATCTGCACTAAATTTGGCACAATTTAAACATCACAATAGCTAAGGACAGTGATGACGATAAGTCATTGAAAAAGAGGATTCCATGAGTCCACAAGGGTAAATATAGGGGCTAGGGATGGGCTCTTCCTTACATTAGAAAGTCAACTGATGAACATGGCATTTTGCATAAACTTGATTGATGGATGCTAAATCTAGAAGGGCTAATTTGCTATTGTTAATTTTGAATTTTTAAATAATTTCAGAATTATAGGAATGTTGCTTGAAAATTTGTCAAAAAATTCTTTTACCCTTCATCCACCCTTCCAAAATATTAGTATCTTACATATTAAACTTGTCAAGAGTAAGATGCAATACTTTCAGCTAACCTCAGTCCTTGCTCACATTTCACAATTGTCTCAGTCTTGCTGCTCTCCTGACTGTGACTTAAGCCAGGGCCCCCACCTGCATTTAGACGCCCCGTTTCCTGTGGCTCCTCCCGGCTGAGATAGTTCCTTGGTTTTTTTTTTTTTTTTTTCCCACAACCTGGGCATATTTGAAGAGTACCGGCCGGTTATTTTGTGGGTTGCCCCTCAGTTTGGGTCTATGTGAGTTTTCCTCGGATAGTTTGGCAGGGGTGCCTGGAGGGGGCTGTGACCTTCCCCGCACAGGTGCTGGGCACTGGGCACTGGTCACTGGCATCGCCTGCTGGGTCCCTTCCCAAGTGTCGCGTGGGCAGGTCCTGGAGCCCGTGTGGACTTCCTGTCACTCATCCCACAGGTGACAGACAGGTGACCGTTGACGCTGACTCAGACACCTAGCGGCCCAATGCACAGGTGCACCAGAGTCTTCAGGGAAATTCGGCTGGAGGAGGAGGAGTCCTTCCTGTTGTTAAGGTGCCTGGGCAGGCCCAGCGGGGAACAGGGACGTCAAGAAGACAGGACAGACCAGTGTCATGAGGTGCCGGGGACAGCAGCCCCAGCCAGGGGTCCACAGCCGAGGCGCGGCTGTGGATGGAACACGCTGAGGACACGGCACCCCGCAGGTGGCTTTCCAGCCACAGACGCAGAGCCAGCATAGCTGGAGTGCAATCAAGGAAGGAGCGTCTTGGCGGCCAAGGAAGGGGGTACAACGGCGTCAGATTGCAGGAGAGCAAGGGGGTGGGAGCGCCAAGGCAAGAGGGCCAGTCTCAGCCCACTGAGAGAAAGCTCCAGCAAGGAACAATATCGGGGCAAGTGGCAGAAAACAATATTGGGGCAAGTGGCAGAAAATGGAGTAGGATAGACATGATGCAAAATACCTGACCCCATGTACGACTTCCTGAATTCACTGACTGCACTGTGGTTACACAAGTGGCTACTTCTTTTTGGGAAATATGCATATGGAGTTAGGGGACATGATGCATGTGACATGTCCTCAAACTGCTGAGAGAGACAAATACAGAGAGGAGAGAGAGGGAGAGGGAGGGAGAGAAATAATGACAGATATAAGCAAGAAAGACAAAATATTAAACGTAGGTGAACTGGATAAAGGTTTATGGGAATTACTATTCTTGCAGCTATTCTTTTGGTTTGAAACGATTTAAAACTAAACATAAATCATACTGTATTTCTAGGATGAACAGTATTAACCGACAAGACACCACTTCATACCTCCCAGAATGGCTATTATCAGAACAAATGAAATTGAGAAGTGTTGATGAAGATGCAGAAAAATAGAAACCCTCATACATTGTTGCTAGAAATGCAAAATGGTGCAGCTGCTGTGGAAAATAGTCTGGCAGTTTCTTAGAAAGTTAAACATGGAATTACCATATGGCCCAGTTATCTCACTTTTAGGTAAATAAAAAGAATAATTGAAAGCAGGGGCTCGAGCAGGTATTTGTACACCAGTGTTCATAATGGTGTTATTCACAATAGCCAAAAGGCAGAAACAACCCAAGTGCCATCCACGGGTGAATAAAAGGTGCTGTACACATGCAATGGAATACTATTTGGCCATGAAAAGGAAGGAAATTTTGATACATGATGACAATATAGATGAATCTGGAAGTCATTATGTTGAGTGAAATAAGCCAGGCACAATGAGACAAATATTCTATGAGCTCCCTTATATGAAATACCCAGAATATGTCACTTCATAGAGACAGAAAGTACAGTAGAGGCTAGCAGGAGAATGGGACAGAAAGGGCATATTCACCCCCAGCTTCCAGTTGAGATCTCAGAACAAGTTCAGAGTTTTTGTTTGGGTGACGGAAAAGTTTTGATGATGGGTACACAGCACTGCAAATAATATAATTAACATCACTGAATTGTATATTTGATAGTGTTCCAGATGGGACATTTTAACATGTGTGTTATCACAACAAGAAGTTTAACCACGCATTCACACAAGCATAAAGGAATACAAGGCTAGGGACATGATTATGTCTTTTTTGCTATTATGAATGGAATTTTCCATGAAGTTTTCTAAGTGTTATATAAAGATGCCATTGGTTTTGTGTATGGATATTGTCACCCTACATCCCTATAGTCTTGTTTATTCTAACTTTATTTTACGGAGATTATCAGTATGCAATCACTTTATCTATAAATAATATTTATTTTACACAGTGGATTTGTCTTTTATGCAATAGTGTTGGCTAGAATTTGTCTAATAATAATGATGTGATCACAGACCATTGCTGTGTTCCTAGCTTTAGTGAAAATATTCATTTAAATTTTGAGTATGGCACTGACTACCTGACACTGTCTGCAAAACATGCATGTTTTATTGTGTTGAGAAAATATTGTTCTACTTCTACTTCATCAAATATTTTTGTTAAACATATAAAATGAATTTTATCAAATATCAAAGTAGAGAAATGATCCATGTATCTGAGCTCAAAAGTGCCAAATGGCTTCCTTGGCTGGGCTTGTGGGATATCAGAAAGGAGAGAACTCCAGGGGAGCTAAAAATGTGGGTACAAATGACTCTCAAGCCATTGAACAATAGCCTAAGCTGTTCATGTGCAAGACAAGAGACCAAGTACCCCAAATGGACACATAGCTCGATGGGTAAATAACTGAGCAAACAGGTCGGCAGCCGTCTGTGGCTGCGGTGACTGAGACTGGGGCTCAAACCTTGTGGAAGGATCAGCAGCCCCACTCCCAGCTTTCAGCTGAGAGCCCATAAGTGTCTGTGCCCTGGGGGACAAGGAGAAAATGAACGGAATTAGATCAGCTCTAACAGAGTCTGCATCCAAACTTCAATAAGACCAGAAAAAAAAAAATGACCTCTTGCAATAGCTGCTTGCCACAAGAAGACGGAACCGTCTTTAGAGAAGATAGTTGGATTCAGTCTTCTGTGACATGTTGCTGACAATGTTTATCAACCAGCAAAAATGATAAGATTTACTAAATAGGAAGTGAATAAATGAATAACCAAAAATTAGGAGAAAAAGACAATAGGAAAGGGGATTCAGATATTGGAGTTTTCAGACAGAGACTTGAACCATAATAATATTTTCAAAACACAGAGGAAGGGATGTAGACTTTCACCACACACCGGAGTCTATATGGGCACGTGCGTGTGTGTGTGTGCAAAGGTCAGATGGAAATGCCACGTGTGTGTTACATTTAGTAGTTTAGTGACGGTGGTTTAAGAGGAATAGGCCAATTTGAGCAGAGGATTAGTTAGTGAACTAAGGCAAGGCAAATGAAAATAACCCTACAAAAGCGAAGTAGAAAACAAGTGAAAAGAACTGAAAAGAGTGTAAAAGACATAGAGCACGGCTAGTAGCTAACATCTGTGTGACTGGACTCTTAAGGGGCGAGGAGGGAGGGGGTGGAGGAGAAATGATGTTGGAAGAAACAATGCCCAGGAATTTTTTGAAGAATGCCCAGAATTCAAAATAACAATGAAATATATCAAACTGAGATTTGAAAAATTCTATGCACCAAAATGAGTGCACATCCCTTCCAAACTAGGCACACTCAAGTAAAACTGATGAAAACCAAATACAATGAGAAAATCTTGAAAGGAAAAAATAAAAGCTGGGTGGGGAGGGGTGGGGAGAGCAGGTGAGCTTTGAAGGAGCGACTGTGAGAGGAGCCCTGGCCACAGGTTCTGGGAAAGCTTGTGAGGGGAAAAGGGCCCACCCAGCATTCTTATCTGAGTGAAAACATTATTCAGGAATTAAGTCGAAATAGAGAACTTTCATCCCCAAAGTCTGAGAGTATGAATTGCCAGAAAACCTGCATTATAAGAAATAAGATGGTAAATTCTTCCAGCTGAAGCTGAATTATCCGTTGGAAACAGAGAAATATCAGAGCAGTGAAGAGCCCTGGACGGTAAATATTTGAGTCACTATAAAGGAATACTGATGACTAAAGGCAATGATAGTAATACACTTTGTTAATGTGTATGTAAATATGTGCATTCACACAAATCTATGTGGCTATGTATAGGTGCATAAATACAATGTGTGGATAGCAAAAGTGCACAGAAGGCTGGAGGGGTAAATTGAGTCAAATCGTTGTACGGGTCTCGTGTGAAAGGTTTTAAGATATGAGGTATTTGAGAGAAAGAAAGTAGATGAAAGGATTGTAAATGAGCGTGCTTTATTGGGCTGCGCTCCAGGGCAGAGCTCACCAAACCCAAGAGGGAGTGAGGTGAGTCCGTGCCCAGGCTTTGGCGACTGCAGTTTTTAAGGGCCAGGGTTAGGTGATGACATGAAAGGGCGGCATAGTAAGCAAGGCATTATTATGCTAGCGGGTTGAGCAGCGGGTGGTTAGATGTCCGGGAATAGATGTTTGCTGCGCAAAGACCTTGATTGTAGCGGTTCACCTCCCATTCCGGAGTGACCTCACGATTCCGGCCATAGAGCCCTCCCTTACTCCCCCCACCTAACATTGTGTTTTTCAAGAAGTGGTAAAAGTCATGATTTATAATAGTCTGTAAAAAGCGCAGGATGGGCCATGGTGGCTCAGGGGCAGAGTTCTCGCCTGTCATGCCGGAGACCCGGGCTTGATTCCTGGTGTCTGTCCACGTAAAAAGAAAAAAAAAGTCAAAGATGCTTACTTGTTTGCATGTTTTATTATTTGTACACTTTTCTTCCTCATCAGAAAGTGAAAAAGAAGAGAGTATATAACTTGAAAAAAAACACAAAAGGAGGAAAAGATGAAATTACAAAAAATAAGTATGTGATCAATCCTAAAGAAGAAAAAAAGAGAGAGTGAAGCAATGAATAAATTACAGATGAGATTAATAGAAAACAAAGAGCAAAAATATTAACCTTAAATCTTAAAATATTAGCATTTACATTAACTATAAATGGTGTTAATACAGCAATTAAAATTTTTCAGAATGTCATACTGGATTAAAACAACAACGGCTATGGACCATTTACATGATACACTTTAAATAAAAGGAAACAAAAATGTTTAGAATTGAGAATAAATGGATGGAAAAATTATACCAAGTAATTCCTGACCAAAGGAAAACTGGCATGACTACAAATATCAGAAAAAAAGTAGACTCTGAGGAAAAAGTCTCAGAGACTTTTTTTTTATTAGAGATAAAAAGAGCAATTCATAAACATTAAAGTGTCAGTTCAACAGTTAGACACAGCAGTTATAAATTACTAAGCATATATGACTTTATAGATTTGTATGGAGAAATAGGCAAGTCTTTTGCCTATTTTCATACTCATCTCAGTAACTGATAGAAGAGGAAGTAAAAACTCAGGTAGGACAACAGAGTGGAACAACACGTAATAGACATAAATATGTTACATATACAGATATATTACAGCCAAGTAATGATGATCATGCATTCTTTTCCTGTCCCCATGGAGCATTTGTGCCTCTCCATCAAGCCAGTCTTAACAAACATCAAAGGATAGAAACCAGAAAACATTTTCTGACCACAGTGGAGTGAAACCGGAAACTGATAACAGAAAATTAGACCCCCCCCACCCCCTGCAGTGCTTGAAGATTAGGCCCCTCCATTCTATAGAAGCCCTGGGTCAAGGGAGAACCCACAAAAGAGAGGAAAAGTCTTGGGGTGTTTTGAATAGTGGTGGGAGTGGGCAGGTCCCCGGCAAGCTGCTGCCCGGATGCACCCCACACCTCCACCTGCCCTTCCCGCCCCCTCCACATGGCTAGAACCGCTGGCTCCGCCCCCAGGAGCCCCCTCACCTCTCTGCCTGGCCTGGCCACAGTTCTTGGCACCTGCCATGTGAGGCTGTTCCCTTCCCACTGTGTGGTCAGCTGTGGTAACAACCGTCTTCTCTTGTGCATGGTCAGCTGCAAGTGGAGGACTTTGATTTCTTTATCCAAAACACACCCATGGCCACTCTTAGCGTTGAACTCCTGATGCCTGGCCTGCTCTAAGCTGCACCCTGCTGGTCCAATTCTCAGTTGGACCACCATGAACGACCCCTGGGAGCCCCCGAGAAGAACTCTGGCTCCTTCTCTCACTACCCTAACACCCACTCCCCACAGCAAAGCCAGTGTGGCATCGGCAAGCATGGTGAGACCCTGTCACCAGCAAGGGCTGCTCCTGGCCCTGGAACAAGCCCCTCACCGGCGCCTCTGCCCCCTGATCCGCCTGACTCCCTCCCCCGGCTCCCCTGTCCTTGACTTCAGCACTCTGCATTTACCATCACCGTTCCCTAGACAAGGGCCACCTCCTGAGACAAGCCTTCCGGACACCCCTGCCCTCTCCCCGCTGGGCTGGCAGGAAGGCCCCTCCCTGCTCACGGGGATGTCAGGTAACAATTTAGCACTTGTCGTCTCTCAGCATCGCTGTATTAGAGACCGTGGATAGGAGAGAGTTAAAATAAGAAACTGGTTTGGCATTCAGCTGGAAAGCTCACTGGCCATGGGTCCTGGAGCAAACCTGCCAGCCCCCTGCGCTTCATCAGTTCAGTGAAGGCCAAAGGAGAACCAACTTCAAAGGGGAGTGTGGACTTGACATCGCTAAAGCACGTAAAGAATCCAAAGCAGCACCTGGCAGGAGGCACCCACAAGGCAGGTATTAGTATTACTACTCCATCCTACCCCACGCTGCCGGAACAAGGCAATGGGCTCTTACTGCAAGCGTGGCATTGAAGCATAGCAAGGGTTCCACAGTATAAATGCAAATCTTAGTGGTCATTGTTATCATGATTTTTGTATCACATTTTTATTGCATATGATATATCCTCTTCTTGTTAAAAGCAGGTTGAGGGTGGGCAACAGTGGCTCAGTGGCAGAATTCTCACTTGCCGTGCCGGAGGCCTGGGTTGACTCCTGGTGCCTACCCATGCAAAAAAAAAAAAAAAAAAAGAAGCAGGTTGAATTCAAACTCCTGCACCTGGTCCAGTCCCCAAGGTGGGCTGTGATGCTCACACCTTTGGGAATTTGACTCCCGCACCTGGGTCCAGCCCGCAGGTTGGCTTGTGTAGCTTGTCCTGGGGCCTCCCCAGCATCCAGGGCAGAGCCTGTGCTGAGGCTGACCTCCCCCGAGGGTCCAGTGGCCAAACCCAGGCCGGGGAGAACCGAGAGCATGTCAGTCTCGAGGCGTTTACAATGAAGATAGAGACACACCTGGAAGTAATCACACTTGGTTTTCCTTACGTAACCATTCTGGAATGAAGAATCAATATATTCTTACTGTAGAACTTCTGGAAAATACATACAAATAAAAAGATACAAATTGCCATCATCCTCCATCCTGTCCCCAGGGGATAAATCATTTCTAGATGTTGGGTAAGTTATTTCAAATGTTTTTCATCCAAGTATGTCACATCATTGCAAGCATGAAATACATGATGTTTTCTCTATGCTTTAACTCATAAAATTAAGAAGAAACAAGCTCAGTGCTCTTAGCCCGACATGTTTCCAGAATAAGCCTTCAGAGTCTCTGTGTGCTCAGCCCCTGCCACGCCTCGCCCACGGCTCTGACACCCCCAGAGCAGCAGCAAGGCTGGGCTCAGGAGCTGCCCTGGATTTGGGAGCAGCGCTGGACCTGCGCTGGACCAGTTGTGTGTTCTCCCTTGAGCCGCATCCCTCGGCCGCATGCCCTGTGCCCCGTAGCTCCTAGCCCCCTTCAACAGTAGAATGGTTGTGTGCATTTCTTGGCTCAGAGCCGGGGTTGGCTTGCTCTCTGGCATGGCTGGGCTTGCTCATTCTTGCTCTTTGTGTCACTGTGAGAGCAAGTCCAGGCTGGCCTGCTGTGGGGGATGCCAGGGGGAGCTGGGCCGAGTCTGCAGTGCCAACCCTTGCTGACCTGCCAGCAGGGGTCAGAGATGTGTCCAGTGGGCCTAGAGACCTGGGAGGAAGGCTCAACAGCTTCTCTTTATGCCCTGCTATTGGGATGATCTGTTTTGCTGAATTAGCTGGCTCATATGTTAAAAACTGTCTTCTCTTCTGCATAATCAACTGCAAGCCAATTACTGGTTTTGTGACTGTGTATGTCATGGGCCCTTCCTCATTCCTCAGTTTTCTCATCTGTACAACGGGGATGCTAAGAGTATCTAGTTCAGAGGATCACTGTGAGTGTGAAATGAGTCCATGATGGAAAGTGTGGTTGCCTGGCAGAAATAAAAGTGCTTCATCAGTATAACCACCACCTACTTCCCTCTATTTAGAGTCCCCTTCATTATTAAGTCCCCACCTTTTCCAATTTGGATTCAGGGGTCGATCCTTGGCCATCTCATAGTGGCCTAGAAAACCCTTGGACATATCTTGGACACATCTGTCTTTGCACACCTGCACTCGTGCTGTAGAACTGTGCCCCTGATGACCATTACAGAGCCTGGAAGCCTGGGATAATGGTGAATTCATCCTGGCCCATCCATCTCAAACATGGACCCAGACATGGTCAGCAGCCCCCATAGATCAACCAACTCTGTCACATCCATCACAAATATCCTGCCCCCTTTCCTCAATCCTGAGCTTCTCTCTCCTGTCTCTCCTCTTCAGTGATCACCTGGCTTTGTATCTCACGGAGCAGCCATTAGCCATGGGATGTGACCTTGACTTAGGCTTTCTGCTATGCCACCCACAAAATTACAGTGTCCGCACCCATTTCCCTCTTCCTTCCTGGTCTATGGGGTGATTCTGGCCCCTCTGAGGTTCTGAGGCCTGGGCCACAGCCCCTCTTACATCTGTAAGATTTCTGTTGGCAGATCAGCCACATTCTTCTTATTTTTAGCATATCCCTTTTGATTTCCATTAGCTTGGAAACATCTAAAATCTTCTATAGTCAAGCACATGAATGAACTACACAGGCTTCTCTTAAACCAATATATCCCTACAGTCAGAATTCTCTTCATCTGCTATTGTTTGGAACCAAAGACTTGTCCATATATCATAACTCCCCTTGTCATCAAAAAAATTTCCTTTTTGAAATTTGTATTCATTGTGAAGGTTATCCACATTTAGAGTTTTAGATGTCAAATAGCTCCATAAGGCTGACAGTGAGAATTCTACTTCCCAGGGCCCTCATTTAAGGATTAGTTCCACAATCTCAGTGGCAACATGGACGCTTATTTCTTGCTGAAGTCAACTTCAAATAACTGCTCCTGAGTACCTCTCTTCTAGCCAGTGAGGGAGGGACCCAGTGCTGTGGACTTCACAGCTCCACCCTCTCTAGGCATGGCCTCTGGGGCTCTGAGCTTCCTGCCTCCTGCCAGAAGATAAGGGAAGAATGTGGGAGATAATGAGGTCAAGCCTTCTTGGGGCCGGCTCACCATTTCTACCGTGCTCCAACACCTAGTAGTTTTTTCAAAACCATGCCTAACTGCAGGGTGCCAGGATGCTTGCAGGGCACCAGGAAGAAGAGGGAGCGTGTTTGGGAAGCAGCAAGGTAGGATGTGCCTTCAATTGTCCCGGGGCAGCCATTTCTTCTGTATCTCCCCTATGAGCCACTGCCGCATGCTGCCTTCTCCCCAGTTCTGCCGTTGCCGATGTTATGTTACTAGATCAATGTTCATAATATATGTTATTATGACGACATAACTCAACTGAGTTGTGTAGCATACTTGGGTTACTTTTCTTTCTTTGGTCAGCTTCCTATCTGGAGTTGTCTGTTTGTTTGTGTGCTTATTTTTACACCCAAATTTTGGATCAGTGTGGAGCCGCCCTCTTTTGTGTTGCTTGCCAGCTCTTCACAGCCCACGAGCTCTGCAACTCAGGCTCATGTCACCTGCATCCACTAAAAACCTCCTGCTCCCAAGTCAGTCTCTCCCCCTCAGCCCTCTGCTTTGCACTCCACAACCTCATGCTCCAGCTGGCCACTTGACATTTTGGGGGGATTTCCCCCAAACTTCTCAAACCAAACTTAACCAAAACTGAACAATTCAACCCCTTTCTCCCAATGCAGTCATACATATTTCAGTTTGAGTTTTCCCACAGCACACAATTTGCTTGGTCCCTTAAGGCACAAACGAAGGGGTCACCCTTCCTTAAGGCCCCTCTCCCTAAAGCCCCTGGACAGTGCTGTGAATTTCACTTTAGTGGTGTCTGGAATCTGTGTGTCCCCTGCCCGACCCCCAGCCTCTCTCATCTCCACCCTGCCCTGTGGGGGCTGCCTCCTCCCTGCCGAGCTTCCCCGGACCACCTGCTCCCGTAAAGCACCTGCACTGCTCTCCCTTTATGTCTCCACTCCCAGTTGCGTTTTATGGTTTGCTGATTAACTCCACCAGGAACCCTGTATTAACAAGCACGCTCCCACAGCCTGAAATGCCTGCCCTCTGTGAGGACACAGGCGTGGTCCAGCATGCAGCCTGGGAGTCCCTGCCCTCGCCAGTTACTAGGACCGCCCACTCTATAGGACCAATTGTGAAGTAGAGGTCAAGGCAATGAAAGTTCCAGCTGTAAAATATAAGCGTGCCTAGACAAATGCATCATGTGGTGTCACCATTCAAAAGATTGTAAATCAGCCTAAGTTGAGAAATTGCTAAGTTGAGAAACTTCTCTGTGCTCTGTTTCACATGCTCCACGACCCGCAGAAAACCCTGTACAGTGACCGAGCATCAATGAGAGACAGCAGGAGAGGTCTCTGTTCCCTTCTCCTATTAAGTGGGTGAGATCTCACCAAGGTTGTGACAACTGCAGACAGGGACCAAGCCAGTTCTTGTTGGAGAAAGTCTCATCTGTCTGTTATTATGACTCCCTTATACTTTCTTTGGTCCTTACGGGTGCCCCAGCCATTTGGGAAGAACAGTTAAAACTATTTCCATGGCATGTAAAGTGTGGAGGGGCACGAGGGGGCACCTGCAGGGTGTGCTGGTGGAGCCAGCGGGGCAGAGTGGAGCAGAGCAGCATCAAGGAAAAGAAACACAAATTTGCAAATGGAACTGGCCATTAGGTTTCAAATAATTGACAAAGAAACTCTACTTTTCAAATTCAGTTTCAAAATTTGGTTGAGCCTCATCTGCCTCACCACAGCCTTGCATGTGGTTAAAATGGCACACAGCTCCTCTTTGTGCATCTAGCACTTAGAGCCTCAAGGACCTCTCCGAGGACGGGACTGGGTTACGATCTTCGTTGGTAAAGCCTATGAGAGGAAGCCCGTGCCATTTCCACGTGAGGCGGCTCAGAGGATGCCAGCAGCTACCTGGGAACTCTCAGAGGCCATCCCAGACCTCTGAGCAACCCCAGACCCAAGGTAGAGGGCATGCCCCATGCTCCATGCTCACCAGGGAGATGGAGAGGGCACCAGAGATACAATGGGAGCTGCATCCAAGGACCATATTCCCACCAAAAATCCAAAGATACTTCCATTTTTATTTTAATTTTGACAAATCCACCTTAATGACTAATTGTGATAAGTGGTCCAAATACATAATGTCTTACAAAGACTTTGGCTTAGGTCCCTGCTCTTGGGTTTGTTACTGCACAAACTCATGCAGGGATGAACCTCTGGGGCCTCAGTTTACCCATCTGTAAAACAAAGTGTCCATCCACATGGGTGAGCCCTCTGGGGCACTTTGGTGAAATTTAAGCTCTTGAACAAGCTCCCTGGACTAAATGCCAAAGGAAGTGCAGTTAGTTCAGGCAGGCCAGTGCAGGTATGATCACCCCAATTAAAGCCCCCCCTCAAATTGAACTATTCTGCAGCAAGCTTATCATCTTAGATTTATTTATACCCCTTTGTATTTGGACAACATAATGCAGTCCATCAATCAAAAAAGTAATCATCCATTTCTGTTTCTTTCCATTAAAAGGGGAATTTCTCATCTGCCTGACAAAATGAGTTACAGGTTCCATTTCAAACTTCTCTTTTAGTTCCAAGTTCTCTTAGGAGCGTCCACGTAGCATAATGAAACGGGATGAGGGTCACATCACTACTGCTCGCTCCGCATCAACTCACTTTTATTTATTTTGGCTATCTTTTAAAATTAATAAATGGGGTCCCCTTCGGAGCTTTGGGCATTTGGAGGGCAATTTAATTTACTCAGGAGGAGCCATGGTTTTTGTTGAGCTCAACTCCATGTAGCACACCTGTCTAATATTTTCTGTCGCATTTATAGGACAATAGAAAAAAATGGTAAAAATATGAATCACGTTATATATCTCCAGGTTGTGAATATTTTACACTTGTATTCATCAAAAATTTAGTTCAGAGGCTGCTGACTTGGCCATATAAAATACTAACCTGTGCCGCTGCATCTTGATTCATGAGAAGAAGGAAAAAGATTGTTTCTGGAGTTGAGCAATAGGAATCAGTGTTAACTATTATTTCCTTTCCAATTCTGCATTATTTACAGAAGGCTTGTGGACAACACAGAACTCCAGGACTGAGATTCTGTAGAAAATACCCTGTTGTCTCAAATCTCCATTTGAAAAAACTCAGGACGAGCATAAGTCTTCAGGAATGAGCCTCCCTCTGCCTGTGCTCCGGTGTGTGGGTGTCTGAGCTGACCCCCCCATTTCCTCCATATCCCAGCCCGACAGCCCCAGTCTGTTCATGCCCTGGGAAGCTCAACTCCGGGATGCTGGCAGGTGGCTCAGAGACCGTGTGTCAGGTCAGCTCTGCAGAAGGTGCAGCACCCATCATGTTGTCTTCCCACACCCGTGGGTGCCCCTCAATGCCCACGGCCCTCCCTTATGCATAGGGCACAGCACGCGGCCTTTGCCCCCCACCAGCTCTCCACTTGCTCCCTCCCACATCTCTGCTTATCACATCAGCACCTCATTACTTTCCTTGCGTCAACTCAGCCTTTCTAGCTTCCGGAGTGAAAATCCCTTCCCCTTGACTTTGATATAATGTTGCCTGTGCTTTTTCTAAAGCACTAATCACACTCTCCCTGCATTAAGTTTGTGGGGTGTGTGTGTGTGTGTGTGTGTGTGTGTGTGTGCCCCATGTATAAAGGGCTTCTGGGGGGTTAGGTCCTTATCTTCTTCATTTGTGTTTCCCACACAAGCAAATAGGCCAAACAACCTTTTACAACAAGACAACTCGACATGGCTTGAAGGAATTACATGAATTGCTTGAAGGAAATTATTACTAATTACTAATGGAATTGAATTGGATCAGTGAGAATTTTAGTTTGGGCTTTGGCCTTTTCTCATTCATTATGGCCAAATCCTCAGTGTTATGAAGGTATTATCCCATTGCTTTCCAATAACCACTTCTTTTGAGGAGTAAGTTTAATTGTGCTTTCTTTGCAGGTAATGTAAGTTTATGATGCAGGTTTTAAGATAAATTTCTCTTTATCTCTAGATTCAACAGTTTCCCTACAATATGTCCACATGAGGATTTGCTCCTGTGTTTGGTGCTGGTACACAATGTGAGTCCTGTTTGTAAAGGCTTGTCTTCTCCTGTCCTCGAGGTGATCTGCCATTGATGTGTCACCTTCGCCTCTTCTCCATGCCCTCTCATCTCTCTTTATAGAACTCCTGGTGGACAAATGTTGGACCATTTATTTTCCTTACTCTCTTGCTCACTCCATATTTCTTTTACATTTACCATGATGTGTTCTGGGTAATTACCTCACACCTATCTTTCAGGTAACTAATTCCCTCTTCTGCAGATTCTTGTCTATGTTTAACCATTGCACTGCAGGCATTGGTTTTTAAAATATTTTTAAATAGTGAAATATAACACATACGCAAAAAAGCAATAATTTTCAAAGTACACTTTAACAAGCAATTACAGAACAGATTTCAAAACTTGGTATGAGTTACAATTGCACATTTTCAGGTTTTTCCATCTAGCTGCTCCAAAACACTGGAAACTAAAAGAAATATCGTTAGAGTGATTCAGCAGTCATACTCATTTGTTACATCCTATCTTCTCTGTTATAATTCCTCCTTCTCCTTTGATCCTTCTCCCAATCTTTAGGGGTCTTTGTGCTATGCTCATTCTAAAGTTTTCATGTCAAAAATGGATGTTAACAACATAGAATAAGGGGATGGAACTAGGTGATGTTCTGGAGAGGCTGGCCCCTCTGGGTTTCAGGACTTACCTGGCCTAGGAACCACCTGGAGGTTATGGGTCTCAGGAAAGAAAACTTAGCACATGAAACTTTTGTCGAATCTCAGTTCTTTAGGGTTAATGGGAATGATGTTGGTTGGGGGTTGGCAAACCATGGCAATTAGCAACATCCAGCTGAAGTTTGCATAAGAGTAGCCTCCAGGATAGCTTCTTGACTCCATTTGAACTCTGCTAGCTATTGATACCTTATTTTAAAATATTTTTCCCCCTTTTAGTCCAGAGACATTGTTGTTCTCACAGTGCCAGGGCCAGGCTCAACCTTCATATCCGACGTTGCCAGGAAGACTTTCACCACTGAATGCCATGTCCCATGTAGTTCTGAAGAGTTGGGCTTAGAGAGAGAGAGAGGCCACACATAAGCAACAAAAGAGGTTTCCTGGAAACAACTTTTAGGCCTCATTATAGGTAGTCTTAGCGTCTCCACTGCAGAAAGAAGTTTCATAAGGGCAAGCCTCAAAATCAAGGGTTTGGCATATTTACTTATGAGTCCCTAGTGGTTGAGAGGGGACCCAGGGTTTTCCAGATGGGAGAGTTTAATAGTTCCATATTTTTTTTCCCCTTTGAACCTTCAAGGGACTCTATCAATACTTTTTAATTATCAGCCCACCGTAGTCTGAGATGTAACCAAGTATTATATTAAGCTACACAAAATTACAAGGTCTTATTCCCATACTGGATTCATGTTTGGTTTGTTTAAATGAGCTATACAGACAGGTTGATTTAGATTGTGTGTTACAGAAAATTTAGGTTCGAGACATAATAAACCTCTCTGCCTTTGGCCTCATGAAGTAGGTGAAGGTCTAGAGTACACACACCATCATCTTTTACCTTAAATTATGATTTACCTTAGTCCCAGCCAGATAGGCTGCAATTTTATCTCTAATTGGGGCCTGATCTCTTTTTCAGTTACTTTTAGTGCTATTTTATATAGCTATGCTCACTTTCAGGGCTGCAGCACTTCATTTCTGGGTCTTAGGTGTCACAGAGTTACTCAAAGTTCCCAGGAAATACCAGCTGATACACATATACCTCAGTGTCTCAGAATTTAGAAGTATAGTTACAACTTCAGGCTAAGTGTCATTCTAACAATACTTTTTAATTTTAATACGTCTGTAACACATTCAGGTATTATATTATGCCATACAGAATTACAAGGCCTCGTTCCCTGTCCAGACTCCAGGAGTTTGGGTTGTGTACATGAGCTATCCAGACAGGTTGATTTAGATGTGTTACAGAAAATTTAGGTTCTAGACATAATAAACCTCTTTGCCTTTGGTCTCATATAGTAGGTGAAGCTCTAGAGTACACACACCATCATCTTTTGCACAGTATTCTGATTTATCATAGTCACAACCAGACCAGCTTCATTTTTTTTCTTTAGTTGAAGCCTGATCTCTTTTTTGGTTAATTTAACTGTTATTGTAAGTAGGAATGCTGACTTGCAGAGTTGCAGGACTCCAGCTCTGAATCTTAGGTATCATGAGGTACTCAAAGTTCCAGGGAAATACCAGCTTACACACACATAGCTCAGTGTCTCAGAATCTAGAAATACACTTACAACTTCAAACTAGGTGTGGCTGTTATAAGAGCTTCAATCTAGGCTCCAATTTTCTTCTAAGTATTTTCTGAAAGAGACCCTAGCATATTTGTTCTTTTGTTTCTGACTTATTTTGCACAAAACATTGTCCCCAAGTTTCATTCAGTTCATTGTGTGCTTCATGCTATTCTTTGTTTTTAGCCGCATAATATTCCATCACAGTTTATATGTGATATATATATATATCACAGTTCACCTTTCTGCTGCTCATTGTACCCCTTTGCCCCCTTCATCCATTGGCCATCATGCGTTACATGCAAACTAAACAAAGCCATGTCTTACAGTGTCTTCACTTGGTTGTACAATCAACAGCACTCTCAATTTTAGACAATTTCCATTGGTCCAAAGAGACAAAGAACTGATAATATATCAAATATCAAATCAAAACCTCCTTTAATCTCTTCTCCCTCTCCCCCAATTATTTATCCCTGGTATAGCTGTGGCACTGTGCTGTCTTCCTGCTAACTATGGGCCATAGTATGCAATAGTATTTTTCCCACTATATCCCTCTATTATGACTCTTTGTGCAAGATCAGACCTTTGAAGGAGTTCGTGCAAGAACTTAATTATAATTTTAGAGTTAATCAGTGGGATACATAGCACTATCCATCCCCTTTCAATCATATTCACCTTCAATACTTATAAACCCACTAATGAACTACCTTCACTTCTATCCATTCCCTTACCTTTATGTTCCACTTCATTGGGTAACCTTTCCCAAGACTTTAGCTACCATATATCTCTAGAACACCTATATTCAACAATGTAAACCTCTGAGTTTACCATTACCGAGGTCATATTAGTGAATTCATACAGTATCTGTCCTTTTGTGTCTGACTTATTTCACTCAGCATTATGTCCTCAAGGTTCATCCACTTTATTATATGCTTCGGGACCTCATTTCATCTTACTTCTGCATAGTATTCCATCATATGTATATACTGCATTTTGTTTATCCACTCATCTGTTGATGGACACTTGAATTGTTTCCATCTTTTGGTGATTGTGAATAATGCTGATCTGAATGCCAATGTGCAAATGCCTGTTCATGTCACTGCTTTCAACTCTTCTGGATATGTACGGAACATTGGTATTGCTGGGTCATAGGGCAACTTGATATTTAGTTTTCTAAATATCAAACTGTCTTTCAAGTGGCTGTACCCATTATACATTCCCACCAGCAGTGCATAAGTGTCCCAATTTCTCCACATTCTCTCCAACATTTGTAATTTTCTGTTTGTTTAAGCAACCATTCTTATAGGTGTGAGGTGGTATCTCATTGTAGTCTTGATCTGCATTTCCCTTATAGCTAATGAAGATGAGCATCTCTTCATGTGCTTTTTTTTACCCTTTATTCTTTTTATTTATTTAATTTTTACTTTCTTCCATGTGTTTTTTATTTGCTCTTACGGAAAATGTCTATTCATATCCTTTGTCCATTTTATAATTGGATTGTTCATTCGTTTGTTGTTAGGTTGTATAAAGCTGTATAATTTATTCATGTACACAGAGGTATCACACCTTTATCCAGTATGTGGTTTCCAAATATTTTCTCCCATTGGGTTGGCTGCTTCTTCACCTTTTTGACAAAGTCCTTTGAGGCGCAGAAGCTTTCGATTTTGAGGACTCCCCATTTATCCATTTTTTCTTTTGTTGCTTGTGCTTTAGGGGTACAGTTTAGGAAGTTACCTCCTATTACTAGGTTTTGAAGACATTTCCCTATATTTTCTTCTAGGTATTTTGTGGTACTGGCTCTTATACTTATGTCTTTGATCCATTTTGAATTAATTTTTTTATAGGGTGTAAGGTGGGGGTCCTCTTTCATTCTTTTGGTTATTGATTTCCAGTTCTCCCATGCCCATTTACTGAAAAGACTATTCTGTCCCATTTCAATGGATTTGAGGGGCTTGTAGAAGATCAGTTGACCACAGATTTGTTCTCCGTACTCTTGATTTGATTCCATTGGTTGACCATTCTATCTGTGTGCGAGCACCATGCTGTCTTGATCCCGGTAGTTTTATAGTAAGGTTTAAAGTCAAGAAGTGATGGTCTTCTCACTTCGCCCTTCCATTTTAGGATATCTTTAGTTGTTTGGGGTCTTTCCTCTTCCAAATAAATCTGAGAACTAGCTTTTCCATGTCTTCAAAGTAGGCTTTTGGGATTTTGATTGGTATTACATTGAATCTGTGGATCAGTTTGGTTAGAATTGACGTCTAACAACATTCATCCTTCCTATCCATGAGCAGGGAATGGCTATCCACCTATGATTTTTTGAAGTTATTAATATTTCTTACATGATGTCTGAAAGGGTTTTAAAATAAGAGTCACATGAACAGCTGTGGGCCCACACCCAGCTTATAAGAGAGAACCACCACTACCCAGGAATTCCACCTGGGCCCCTCCCCTTTCTTTGCCTCACCCCCCTCCCAGTCACCTGCCAGGTGAGAGGGACACTGAATTGTGTGTCTGAATTGTGTCTATCTTTGGGTGCTTCCCTTTCTATTTACAGTTATTTATTTCATCAGGGTAACAGGATTTAATTTGCTCAACAATGCCCAGGAAATTTGCTTTCTTCGTACGTTGTAAATTATTTTTAATCAGACAATAAGTTATTTAAAATGTAAGCACATGAATATTTCAAGCACGGGCTCCAAGGATCTCATCTCTTTTCAAATTCAGAGGGTTTTAGTTGGATATGGAGGTATTCTGGGTGAATTCTTTCTATGTTTCTTGAGCTATAAATGCTTATATAAATCAGTCAAAATGTCCAATTTTCCTGCTTTGCTCAAAGAATTATAAAAATGTACTCCTGATTTGGAGGGATAGCAGAGCCGACACATGTCAAAAAATAAGCCTGAAATTGCGTGAAATGAAAATTCTCGTAGCCTCTGCTCCAGGCCATCCCGTCTCACACTGAGGATATGGAGGGGCATAGATGTTTGTTTGCATACACTCCAGAAAACACTAATCTTGTCCTCCTACAATGGGGAGCCCTGCATGTTTCATTCATGTACCATGTACCAGATTGTTAAACATTTTATAGATGCATCCCCCCCCTTCAATTTAGTTAGCGTATCCACTGCCAGACAAGCCTCTGCACAAAAGACTTTTTATGAGCCACTGCCTGGAGGGTGAATTTTCCTAGAGCCTTGAGGTCCCACTACACTGTGAGATGAGAAACGTGACACCGGGTGGTTCCAGATGACAGGGGCTTTCCCCAGGTACTGGCACCGGTAAAGGTAAAGAAGGAAACAATGTGAAAAGTCCCTGCCCTTAGACAGACCACCCCATGGGAAAGGGAGCAGTCCGTGAAAGGGGACTGGCATGTGGACAATAAAGGGAAAAGATGCTGAGCCTCCTTAGTTATCAGAGAAATGCGACGTAAAACCCCAGTGGGATTTCCCAGCTCCCCCACCTGAGGAGAAGGGGGACAGGCTGTGGACCCCACCCCCAGGCTGGGTGTGGCTCAGTGCACACCATTCCAATTTAGCACAGGGACTGAAAAGGTGCACGGAGGGTACTCTGGTGGAGGACATTCAATATTGTATCGCAACGTGGAATTGAATAGCTGCATCTAGTCAATCAGCGATTACTGGGCACTGAGGCCTTAATGATAAAGGGCTTGTTTTTACACACGCGCTGGGTGGAGTGTTTCACCATGACCCCAGAGCAAGCGTCTCTGAGCAGTTGCTGAGGTAGAGTCAAAGAGTGAGAGCACCTCGGCCTGGGGAGCCAGGTGTGCTCAAAAGGTCTTCAGTGCCTGGCCCCCACAGGCCGGCCATCTCCATGGCCACTGCCGGGCCTTGGTGGAGGCGGTGGACCCCGCAGCTGGTGAGGTCTGGAACCCACATGCAGCGTGGGCGTGGGCATGGGCGTGGGTGTGGCTGTGAGGTCTGGAACTCGCGCGTGGCATGGGCGTGGGCGTGGGCGCGGGTGTGGTCGTGAGGTCTGGAACCCGAGCGTGGCGTGGTGGTGGCCGTGGGCGCCGGTGTGGCCGTGAGGTCTGGAACCCGCGCGTGGCGTGGCTGTGGCCGTGGGCGCGGGTGTGGCCGTGAGGTCTGGAACCCGCGCGCCGCCTGGGCGTGGGCGCCTCTCCCTGCGGGCCTCTGCGCTCCTCCCTCCCACCCTTCCAACACCAGGGAACGTTCCTTTTCCTTCTTAAATTTCTTGAATGTGTTTGGTCATTCCAGCAGAATTTGTGGGATTGGCGTCTCACACTGAATGTCTAGCCTTGCCTGCTTAGAAGATTACACTTTTTTTCTGGATTTTGCATTTCATAAAATGAGAATGTGACAGAAAAAGATTTCCACTTTGGGGTTCATTCATTGTTTGTTTGTTTTTGAATTATTTTTATTTTATTTTTGTTGTAAAAAATAACACATATGCAAAAAAGCAATAAATTCAAGGCATACTGTAGCACTTAGTTATAGAACAGATTTCAGAGCAGTCCTTTTTCAAAATATTTTTTTCTCAAAATAGTAAAAGCAGCCAGTAATGGCAGGTCTCTGTGTGCCAGGCGCTGGGCTGGCCCTGGCCCTGCCCTGCCGGTCCACCCTCACAGGGCTTTGCAGGGCAGTGATGACTCTCCCCTCCTGAGGCGATGAAGGAGCCTTAGAGGGTTAACTCTCCTGGCCAGATTCCAGAGCTCCTTTGCCTTAGAGCAGTGATTACACCTTGAGGCCCATTCCAAACCTCCCTAAGCTCATATCCAAATACTTTTAAAGAAGCTCCAGCATGCCCACCAGCTTCCTTGTATTTTTAATAGTTCTCCCCACACCCTCATTTATTATCATCATTAAGGTCGTTTGTCTTATTTTGACGTCCTAAAGCTTTCTGCGTCTTTTTCTTTCTTTTTTAACGTCCTTGTTATTTCATGGGTTTTCAATCTTTTGTCATATGTACTATGCTTTATTTAATTTAGAATACCTTATCTGTCTAGAACATACTCTTTAATTCTTCTAGTGGTTGTTTTCTAAAAAAAAAAACCTCAAACTTCCATTCCTGTGATTACTAATAAAAGCAGTGCACTATCGGTTTATACCGCCCTAATGTGCAATGAAGGGACTGATGTATTAAGAATGACTCATTTTCTTCTTTTCCCCCTCCTGCCTGCTGGTTATTATGGATAAAGTCTAATATTTTATGCACGATTCTTTCAGGTATAAATTACTGGCATTGAATCATTTAGCTCTTGTTTCAAGGATGATTTATGGCGAATGCATTCGGTATTGAATCCATTTTTGAGATGGCACAGGGTTCGCTGTTTAGATTTTTCCCAGCACCTGCACGCAACCCCAGGCAGGTGGGCTCAGGGGCACCAGGGGGAACGAAACCCTAACCTTCCTTAGAGTTCCCTGGTCCATCCCTCCCCTTTGGCTGACAATCCTTTCATGAACCCTGTAGAATCTGCAGCGAGTGATGCTGACCTGAGACAGGAGCATTCTGCTACCATCTCTCAGCCCTGTGAGGGAGGGGCGTCTGCTACCATCTCTCAGCCCCGTGAGGGAGAGACTCGCCCCACCTATGGTGGGGAAACTGAAGCCTGCTGAAGGACCCAGAGGAGCAGGTCTTAGGGTTTGCACCCACACTTACACGCGTCTCAGGAGTGCCTTTGTGTCCTAAGACTCATCTCCTGCCTAAGAATTCTGCCTGCCTTACCTGTGACCTGCTTGCCATCCTTTCCTCTTTTCTTTCCTCATGCTGGTTGAAGTACTGCTCACCCTTGTCTTCAGAGACCCAAGTGATTTCTTGCAGTGTTAAATTTATTTATTTATTTATTTATTTAAAAGTTCAACTGTATTTATTTTTATTTTTACATGGGCAGGCACCGGGAATCGAACCTGGGTCCTCGGGCATGGCAGGCAATCATTTTTGCCTGCTGAGCCACCGTGGCCCGCCCTTAAATTTATTTTTTACTACATCTCCCTTTATAGTTTCTTTACAAACTCAACCCCTGCTCTACAGGCATAAGGTCCATGTTTTACTTTCACCTACTCTACTGGCCTACAGGTCTGTGCTTTATCCTCATCTGCTTTATAGGTATAAGGTCTACCCGCTTTATCCTCATCTTATCTACAAGCCTGCAGGTCTGTGCTTTATCCATCACCTGCTCTACAGGCATAATAAGATCTACTTGCTTTATCAACCCCTCTTTTATCTCTGTTGCCCATTAGGAGATTCCATTTCTATCTCATCTTATTGTCTTAACTTTTCTCTTTCTTCTGAGTTTGTTTCTTAGAAAAAGTGTTGACTACAAATTTACTTTGGTTTCTGTTTCCTAAAAAAAAGGTTTTATTTTGTTTTATATTGTTTTTCCCTCCAATTTTTAGATTCCTGAACAGATAGAGAACCATCCGACTGAATATTGAAGCGGGATGCTGGTTTGCCCTGACTCCTCTCCATGCTGCTGTGGGCTTCAGACCCTCCCCCCCCGCCCCGGGTCTGTACATCCCTGCCCCAGAGCAGCTCGGCTGAGCAGCAGGACTCCTGTCTGGGGCTCTCACCGCGTCCAAAAGCCGGATTGGTTGTGGACTACAATGGGATAGGGCATCTTGCTGGCTCACTTCCCTTACTCATCAAATGGGATGCTGTCTGTGCCTAGTGCATGGGCTTCTGCGATGTAACCGGAGCTGGTACGCTTAACTATAGGAACACGGTATGCAGCGAGGCCACCTAAAAGCCAGCCCGCAGCTCTCTGCTGCACAGCGGTCAGCGGTCCGCGGTAGGCAGACTGTATCAGCCAGACCCGTCATTTCCCCGGCTCCCCTGACTGCCCAGGCTTTCCGGTGGGGCACATATTCCAATTGGCCCTCAGCGTCTTCCTCTAATTTTGGTCCCATCTGCAGTGTGGCTGGCAAATTTCTCTTCAGAGAGCCCTGAACGCACATGCAGATGGCATGCACCTGTCCCCTGCCAGCTATTAATTATTTAATTAATTTATTGGCTAATTCCGAGAGGGAGCTAGAGAAGAGGACAGTGCTAAAATTCTTCTCCTTTGGACTCCTTCTTCCCCTGAAGGGGCCCTGTTCAGAAGAGGAAGAGCCCCTGCTAGAGGTCCGGTAGAATACTCAGGACGGAAAGAGGCAGAACGGGTGTGCCTGTTGGAAGGGTCCTCTTGTTGGGGCTCTCCGGGTCTCCTGTGTCCACTCAACATGGGTGTCATCCTCTCTGTTCTCCATGGTGGCTTTGGGGTCCATGTCCAGTGTGCACAGGGGCACCCTACAAGCAGTCTCTTCCCACGTCCTGGCCACGTGAGCTGGCCAGTGGCCCCTGAACTGTCTGCCCCGGCTGGTGTGGCATGGTGGGTGGTGGTGCTGACGTCCCTCCAGCTCCCTCATACCAGCACGAGGACGGATCTGTAAAGCCCCCTCTGACAAACAGCAGCTAAGAAACAGTCCCAGTGCCAAGTGCTGTGCTAAGAAGCCTGCCCTGGGCCTGCACAGCTGCAGTGACCTGGCTTGGTAGAATTCAGGGATGTTGCTATTAATGAGAGAGTAATTAGGGGCTGCCGGCTGCCGCTCATGGAGAGGGCTGTGGATGAGAGGGAGAGGGTTGGATGGCCCGAGCCCCCAGAAGGGAAGCAACATGTTCCATGTGAATTAGCAGTCGCCAGCCTTGCACTTCCATCTGCCCAGAGGAGACGTGCTGGAATACGTACAAAAATAATTCTGAGTTGCAAATTGGCCTCAGCTTCTCAGCTTTATAGAGGTTGATGCTGGAATCACAATTTTGCATCTAAAATATTCACAGGCTCCTTGCACGCCCTGACTGACATGGGGGGCTGGCCTTGCTGCCCGGGGGTGTCCTTTTCGCGAGTCTTTCTCTAGGATGTGAGTTAGTAGAACTATTTCCACTGTCTTGTACCATGCTGTCGGCTTGCGCTGGGCCTGTTGGATGACTTGAGGATTTACTGAGTCCACACATGGCTGTCCTAGGAGCAAAGCAAGGGTGGATGAGACTCATATGGAACAAAAGGCTCTGATATATTCAACAAGTAGGTGCACATTAATTGTTGGAGTTTGTAGAGTATTGCCAAAGGCAGATCCAAGCATTGGCTACAGGCCAACCTAAAAAAGCAGGAGGGGAGGGGGGCTGGGATGGAGAAAGCAGATAAAATAGGCGGGGCCTGTCTGAACGCTTATAAATGTGCTCTGGATGTGCAACAGACCCTGCTGGGTGATTCCTGTCACTTTGTGGTATAAGAGCACCCTGGGGCTGCTGCATGGAGAACAGTTGGGCAAGAGTGGAGGTGGGGGATGGTAGCTTTGGTGGGAGATGAGGGGGGTTCGGCTAAAGGAGGCAGAGGCGGTAGGGGTAACTGAGAGATGGAGTGGGGTCAGGAGGACAGAGCCTGGGGCCTCCAGAGAGGAAGACCACAGGGACTCAGTGGTCCCTGGGAGGGGACTGTGAGTTCCTTTGGGCACGAATGTGATGTGCTGTGGGAGTTTGAAGGTTGGGCTATAGGATGGGCATGGCTCTCTTCAAATCTATAGTGTGGTGGCATTTAGAAGTGGGCTGGAGTATTTGGTCAGCTGCAATCGCTGAAGGAGCAGGAGGAGAAGAAGGAAATTGGCTGGCTCTTCTCCATGTGCCCCTCCAGGCCCACCCTCCCTGAGGGGGCAGGTTCAGGGCCCTGTGCTGCTGACATTGGGGGGCTTGACCACCCCTTGCTGGGCTCCTTCAACCCGCCCCCACCTTGGGCCATGCCGCTTGGCTCTCCCCTGTTCCCTGCTACAGCCCTGCTGAGTGGGGCACTGAAGAGCTTTCGTACTTCAAGGTCCCAACTCGAGAGGAGATGCCCAGCAAGACTGTATGGCACCGGTGGGGGTCCACAGGTCAGCCAGAGGGTCTGAGGTCACCAACGCCAAGTGCAGTGCAGATCTCAGGAGGGAAGTGAGTGTCAACTCCGAGGAACATTCCAGAAGGGCCAAGCAGGCTGAGGTGCCACCGTAGGCTTGGACTACTTGGCTCTGGAAAGGAACAAGCCAACAGGCATCTCCCCTACATGTGTGCATCGGCCCCTCTGCTGGGTGCCCGCCCAACAATTGCCCCTAAATCTCCGGCTTGGGTGGCTCCCTCTGGTGTTTCTGCCCCCACGCCGTTTTGGTGTTTTTATGACATGACTCCTGTGTGCGTTTAACTTGTGTCATTGAGAATTAATTTTTTTAAAACTTTAAATGCAATTATCTTACAAGGGTCTGTTTAGTATTTCTACTGCACGTATCATCATAGTAATTTACCCAGAACTTTGTTCTTATCAGCCTAGGCTGTCAACCAAAACGGGGTAAATTCTGTTGCTGCTATGTTCTGTTTTCCTGTAAAAATGCAGAATCAGGTGAATAATGAAGTAACCACTGCTGTGGCAGCCATCGTGGTGGGTGAGCAAGGGGAAGCAGCCCCGCTTCCCAGGGTGGAAGTGTGGGAGACACAGAGGAGACAGGAGAGCACCCGACTGCTGCAGCAGGTCTTGGGGAGCATGGGGAGAAGAGACCTGGCCAGTGTCTGGCCCGTTTCACCCGTGTTCAGTGTTCAGACCTATTGCAAATTCTTAGCTTTCCCTTAGCTGGCTGCTGGAGGCCAAGCCCACATGCCAGGAGGGGGCCGCCCAGCAATGAGCAAGGAGGAGAGGCAGGGGAGGGGGCGCGCCTGCCCTCCTTGGCCCCTGCCCTCTAGGGGTATGGCATTCTTGTCCAACTGGAGAAAGTCCAGTGTCCCGAGGCCTCCACTCCTCTCAGGCCCTGATCACTGATCCTAGAGCTGAATCCTTAGGAAAATATTGCCATTCTGTGGTGCCTTTTGCCAAATTACAGAGCCTACTTTGCAAAGGCACCAGCCCGCTGAGCCCAGGATGTCTCTGATGGGGAAGGCAGGGCCCGCTAGTGGGAATGGGTGGGTCCTGGCCCATTTCAGGGAGAAGCCGTGAGCGGGGGTGCAGTGGTGTGGGAGGGCCAGAGGACTGATCATAGGAAAGGGGCTGCTAACTGGATTTTGTTTCCTTTCTCAGATGCTCTATACATTACATGTGACTTTTACATGCTCAGCTGTTAAAGACCTCCTCCTCCAAAAAAAAAAAAAAATAACTAAAAGAGCAGCTGAGCTTTCATACTCTTTAAAATGGAGAAATACAACAAATAAGAGTTGAACACAGAACTCACAGTCTCCAAATCCAAATGCCACCATAGCATTTGTTTCTCTCTTTCTCCTATACAAGATTTCTTTCTAGAACTCTCATGAGAGAAATCTCGTAACTTTAAATTGAAGATCTCAAATAATCATAAGCTGTATTTCAAGGCATCCTGTCCCAATGATGGGTAGCAATACTTTTCAGAAACTCATAGATTTTATCAAGCTTCTCCCCGAAATGTCAGTGTGTTCCAAAGAGCAGAAGGTGTACCAGGTTAAAAAGCAAATGCTTTTCTATATATAAAAGATATAGAAAAAAGTGAAAAAGCAAATTGGGGAAACATTTTAAATAATTAAGGACTGTTAGTCTCAATAAATACAGAGCGAAAGCAAATTACTAATTTGTAAAGATATAACTGGTATAAAGTTATTTACAAAAGTAAATAATACACACCACAAAACAAAAATGAATATAAAACTTGCAGAAAAAAGCTGATTAACTTCCCAAATAATCAAATAAATGCATCATTTAAATACACGCACAGAAATTCTACCTATTTAATGAGCAGTTCACGGGATTCAGCTTACAGCAACGGCAGATCAGAGTTCTGCAGACTGGCCCTGCCCCTGAAAACAATTTGAAAATGCTAATAGATTAGAAAATCTATTTGGAAGCATCAGAGGACTTCCAGGGTGCAAGATACTAGGGGCAAGAGAAGTACAAAAAGAAGATGGCAATACTGTGTCTGCTTCCCCTCTCAAAGGCTCTGTGGCTTCAAAAGCAGTGGTGGGAAGGCTGAGGATCTGAGCAAAAGGAGCAAATAAAGGCCTGAGAAAATTCACAGAGCTTTGGCCATTGTAGAGGACACACTTATGTCATTGAGCCTGCCAAGACTGGAGCTCAGCCCAGTTAGCTTGGACCCCACTGGGCTAAGCTGGTAAGCTACTCTCTTCTATGCCCTCTGGAAGTAAGCTGAGTCCTTTCTTCAGGTACTTTGCTCCCAGTGAAAAGTAATCAGGCATACAAAACACTGGAACTGACTGAAAACAAAGACAAATAACAAACATGGACTGAAATCCATAGAAGAAGCAGAGTTAAATATGTGAAAATTTAAATAAGTATGAACAATCTTAATCATTGTGACAAACACAATAATGTTTAATAAAATAAGTGAAAAGGTGGAGAAATCCACCAGAGAGCTAAATTTAAAAAAGAGTCAAATGGAAAATCTATAACTTGAGAATATGTTAACTGAAATCACCATTTATATAGCATAATAATGGATGAAGGGAAAAGATCATATGATTGCCTCAACGGATATATAAAATAAATGCATCTTACAAAATCCAGCCCCCTTTCATGATGAAATACTCAATAAATGAGGAATAAAGGGAAATTTCCTGCACCTAATAAAAGTCATAGCTGATAACATACTTGATGAATGACTGAAAGCTTTCATCTTAAGATCAGGGACAATGCAAGGATGTCTGCTCCCTCCATTTCTATTCAGCATCTTACTAGAGATTGTAGCCAAGACAATTAAGCAAGAAAATAAAATAAAAGTCATCCAGTTTGGAAAACAAGAATGAAAGTTATCTCTATTCACAAACATAGGATCTTATAAATAAAAATCCTAAGCTATGCACTAAAAAACTATTAAAGCTAATAAACATGTTCAATAAGTTTGTATGATACAAGATCCATATTAAAAATCAATTGTATTTTGATACATTAGCAATGCCCAATCCAAAAATGGGATTAAAAAACCAGTGTAATTTAAATTACCATAAAATCCTTAGGAAAAGATTTACCAAAAGCAGTGTAAGACTTATAAACTGAAAACTACAAAACATTAATGAAATAAATAAAAGAAGATCTAAATACATGGGAAGAAATTACATGGATTGGTAGTCTTATTATTAAGATTGGCAGTACTCCCCTAATTTACGTACAGATTATCTATGCAATCCTGTCTAAATCACATCTTCCTTTTTGCTGAAATTTACCCTATGATCAATATGGAAATACAAGGAAAATAGGCAGAAGCATATTTAAATGAAAACAAATTTGGATGACTCATTTTCCAGTGGGATACAATTGAGAGTTCAGAAATAATTATAATGTTATATTGAGCTCTCTTTTGAGGGAAAGTTTTTATTATGAATTCAATTTATATAATACATATAGGTTTCCCTCAATTTTTCATTTTTTCTTGTGTTTGGTTTTATATTTTGTATTTTTCAAGTAATTTGTTTCATTGAAATTGTTAATGGCTTTATTGGAGAATCCTACCAAATATTTAAGGAAGAAATACATTAATATCATAAATATCACTCAAACTTTTTCGGAAAATAGAAGAACATAGGATCAGATTCTGACAAAGAAGTTATTAGAAAGTAAAATTGCAAATCAATCATTCATGCATGAAGATGCATGTGGATTTAATAAAATATTACAATTAAAATCCATCAGTAAATAAAAAGGGCAAAACATTTTGCCCAAGCTGGTTTTATTCTAGGAATGTGAGATTGGTTGTAATATTCACACATGAATTCAATACACCACTTTAAGAGAATATATGAGGAGAAACAACCTAATTATGTTAAAAGATATAGTAGCAGCATCTGAACAAGTGCAATAGTCCTCCACTGTAGAAAATCTCAGAAAATAGAAATAGGTTTCCTTAATCTAATAAAGGACATTTATGAAACACCTAAAACTAACATCTTAGTTAATTGTAAAATAATGAACAGTTTCTCTCTAAGATCAAGACTAAGGCTAAATTGTCCATCTTAACACTTATATGCAAAATTATACTGAAACTCCTTGTCTATAATTCTTTTCTCTTAAAGAAGTTGTGTGTTTACAGAACAGCCATTCATAAAGTAAGAATTCCAATACCCTGCCCTATTAATAACTCATTGCATTGGTCTGATACATTTGTTACAATTGATCAGAGCACATGTTTATAATTGTTTTGTAAAAAAACTGTAAAAATTAAATTATTTTATAATTTTAAAAAGGAAATAAAGCCTTAAAAACTGGAAAAGTCTAAGTCAAAATTTTCTTGTTGCTGATAATATGATTGTGTGCATAAAAAAATCTAAACAAGGGTGGGCCACGGTGGCTCAGCAGACAGAGTTCCTGCCTGCCATGCCAGAGACCCAGGTTCAACTCCCAGTGCCTGCCCATGCAAAAAAAAATCTAAACTATTAGACATAGTAAATTATTTCAGGAAGATCACAGGATAAAAGTTCAATATATGAAAATAATTTATATTTCATATAGAAATTATATATATATATAATTAGCAAGAAACTGGAAAATGAAATTTTAAAAATATGATTTGTAGTAACATCAAATAATATTAAGTAACCAGGAATAAGTCTAATAAAATTTTGTAACACTTCTAAAGTGAAACTAAAGAAAGCACAGAGAGAAATTAAGAAATTCCTAAATAGTATGTGACATAGGTCAAGAATTCCTATTAATCAGGAATAAAAAGATGAATCATCTAATTTTTAACAAATGAGGAGGAGATGTAAATTGACACTTTACAAAGAAGACACATATATGGTCAATAAGTACATAGAGAAGTGTTCAACATCACTAATCATCGTAAAATTTAATGCAAATTAAAATAAAAATCACTTAAACTCACAGAATAGCTAAAAGTCAGTGACTAAGTTTTAGGGAGAATGTGGAAAAATTGGAACCTATTTACATTGCCTTTGGAAGTGTAAAATGATGCAGCCACTTCTGATAAATGATATTGTTTCTAATATTAAACATACATCCATCATATAATTCAGCAATCCTGCTCTTGGGTATTTAGCTTGGGGTGGTGAATATATGTCCCCACAACCATTCATGGGAGAGTGTTCTTACAGCCTGTTCTACTTAGCTAACTGCCCGAATGCGATATACCAGAAACGGAATGGCTTTTAAAAAGGGGAATTTATTAAGGTGTGCATTTACAGCTCTAAGGTCATGAAAATGTCCCAATTAAAGCAAGGCTATAGAAATGTCCAAATTAAGGCATCCAGGAAAACATACCTTCGCTCAAACAGGGCAGATGATGTTCAGGGTTTCTCTCTCAGCAGAAAGGGCATGTGGTGAACATGGTGATGTCTGCTAGCTTTCTCTCCAGGCTTCTTCTTTCATGAAGCTCCCCCAGGGGTGTTTTCCTTCTTCATCTCCAAAGGTCTCTGACTGCGTGGCCTCTCATGGTTCTTGTGTTTCTTGTGGCTTTGTTGTCATTCTCAAGCTTTCTCCAAAATGCTTCCACTTTTAAAGGATTCCAGTAAACTAATCAAGGCTCACCTGGAATGGATGGAGTCACATCTCTCTCTCATCAAGGTTAATACCCACAATTGGGCGAGTCACATCTCTGTGGGATAATCTAATCAAGCTTCCAAGCTATAGTATTGAATAGGGATTAAAAGAAACAGTTGCTTCCACCAGATTGGATCAAAATTAAAACATGGCTTTTCTAGGGAACATAATCCAAACCAACACATAGCCCTTTTCATAATCGCTCCTTACTGGAAACAATCAAAAAGCCTATCTACAGGAAAACATGAACAAATCAAGTATATTCATACAAAGGAATGTAACCTAGTAATAAGGAAATAATGAATTACCAAAACCTACAAGACCATGGATAAATATCAAAAACATATTTAGCCAAAAAGTTAGGACAAAAGCCTGCATGCTGGATTTCCCTGGGCTGGGAGGGAGCAGGCCATGGGCAAGGAAGTGAGGGCAGCCAGTCCTTCAGGGGTCAGAAAGGCAGGGCATCATAGGATGCCATAATGATTTTCAACATTATCTTGAAGACAATGGAAAGCCACTAACACTGTTTAAGTAGGAGAATGACTGGATCAGATCCATGTGTTAAGAGAGAGAGTGTTTTAGGAACCCGGAGACTATTTGATGTCCCAAGAAGAAGTGGTGGTTGCTTCAGCTGGCCTGATGACATGGAAAGGAGAGGAGTCATAGATTTGAGAAATGTTGGTTACTTGGAATCACCATGTTTTGAGAGCTGGAGGAAAGGGTCAGCTAATGTGAAGGTGCTTGGGGAAATATTTATATATGAGGAACTCAAATTCACAGAACACCTCTAGAGGGGGAGAGGTGGATATGCAAACTCCATCAAGGAAGCTTGTGTAAATGTTAGAAAGGGAGGAGGTGAGGAGCTGCCATGGGCAGGGGCCCTCCTTTGGGGGAATTCTGGAGCAGCAGTGGCTGGCACTTGAAAGCTGCTCCATTTCACATGGGGAATTTTGTTTGCTAATTTGAACCCAGTCTTTCTACTCTGGAGCAGTTCCATAACTAAGGCCAGACTTCTGTGGTCTGACATCTTTGGTCTTGACCCAGACAAATTCTGCCTGCCCTGTAGAGAAACACCTCAAAGTAGTAAAGGATAATCAGTGTGTCAAAGAGCCAAATTATTAGATCCCTCATGTGCCTTCATGTATAGGATGATGCCCAGATTTACACCAGGGACAGTGAGTCCTTTGCAGAGATAGGGAAGACTAACGGGATATTTGAGGAGGTAAATACCGAATTCAGCTTTGGACATGTGAACTGGAGGAATGTGTGACATATCCAAGTGGAGACGTCAGAGCACAATCAGAGGCAGGAGTTTGGAGTTCTTGCACTAATACAATGGAGGTGAACTCGGGAATGGCAGGGCTTGAAAGTGCTTTCTCTAAGGTGGGAAACCCAAGAAAATAACTCAATTTGGGGAGAAAGACAATAATTTTGGGTTGGATATGCCAAAACTGAGGCACGTCATCCACTCCAAATAGAACTCAGGGACACTTGGCCCTTGATTAGGCCATTCTCTCCTCTTATGTACATAGTTGAGGGTTGAATTCCACTGCTTAAACTGAGAGTTTAGACTCACAGGCCCTGGTCTTTGCAGGCACCTTCCCTCAGAGAACTGCTTTCCCACCGCCTGTCTCCATCCACTTCTGCTCTTTGGAGTCATGAAAACATCACACAAGCCCTCCATTAGGGAACTTTTTGGCGTTCAATGAGGTTAATTTGGTGGAGCACACGATGAGGACAGCTCCATTCTCTCGGCTTGGAGAAGGACTTTTAAGTAGGTTGATATTACATGTGCTCAATTATTTAGCAGACTGTTTAGCTGAAAGTGTTGAAAGGATTTGCAATCTGTTAAATTGCGAATGCCTACTATGAAATTCTCCATGTCCCTCGAGTCCTTTTGCCATCTGACAAAATGAGGGTATGAAATCACATTTTGTTCCCTGTTAATAATGTTAGGGAATTAAGGATCGATGTTTTTAAATATTTCAAGGCCTTCCATTCTGAGATGAGTAAACAAAGAAGGGAATTGTAAGACTCAGATGTTAGAGTTTGGTGGAGACTAATGACCTGGTCCATTACCTCATAAAAGTAGCTGGGATGAAAAATCTCCCACTGTGGCTCCCACTCGAGTGGCTGGCTCAGGATGAAGTCTCTAAGGTCTTGGCCAACAAGTGGACTAACCATGTGAGAATGTTGGGGGATGGAAGACCCAGCACCGTTCTACAACTATATACCCCACATGCTTTGAATTCTCTCCTGGAATACAGACACACACCTCTCTCCTGAAGGTGTAAGTCACCCCAAGTGGTGCTTTAGCCATTTCACATATATTTTCACTTTATTTCTTTTAAGAAGCTGAGTGCTACATCCAACCCTCTGCACTTTTCATGGATTAAACAAGAGACATAAATTGGGTGATATTTCTCAAAGATAGTTTTTCCCCAAAGTTTCTCTTTTACACAATGCTGCTGCACCCACACAAAAAGGCACCAACTGAAGACCCATAGGATGTCTTACCCGAATGTCTACTCTGCCACCACTGATCCTGCCGTTAAGCTCCTGTAACCTGAATTATTCCAAGTCTGCACTGGCACAATTGCCTACCTGGTTAAATCCAAGGGGAGCAGTGAGTCTTCTCATCTGGCATTGATAACCCTCCTTCTGGTTTAGCCCTCTGCCCTCTTGATTCTATAAATTGATTCTCTCTTGTTTCTGCTTTGTCATCATCCTTTCTCATCATCCTTCAGAATGTGGATTATTTCCCTTATCCCACTCCAAAATGCTGGTAGTCTTCACATTTCCATTCTGTTCTCATTTCTCTCCATGCTCTGATCAAGGGAAAGCGTGATCAAGGGAATGAGATAGATGACTGGGAAGTTGGATGAAGAAGAAGTTTCTTATTCCATTGAGCTTTGTAATTTATGCCAAATTGTCTGAAAGGGAGGCACGAGAGGTTTATCTTCCCGGAACGAGGTCAGGCACTAATTAAGGGGGTCAGGAGCTCCGTGTGCTCTCAGTTGGTGGTCCCCCACCACGCCGACTTTAAATGCTGTCTTGGATCTGACCAATCACAGGGCAAGCTGGGTCTTTCTCCAGGACTTATGGATATGAAGGATGCACTTGCATGGCCATGTGGCCAATGTGCTTTTCGTTACCTGGCTGCCATGACAATCCCCACACAATGGTTGGCCAAAAACAGGCATGTGCTTTATCATGATTCAGAGGGCTAAAAGTCCTAAATGACATGGTCAGCAAGACTTGGTTTCTACCCAAGGTCATAGTGTCTGGTGCTGGCTGGCAGCAACGTTTGGGGCTCCTCGGCTTGCACCTCCTTGAGCACCTCCTGTTCCCGCTGCTCAGGAAGGACCCTAGTTATAGGACTAAGCCCCCTCTGGGCCAGCTGGGCCACATCTGGCTGAACATAACATCTCCAAGGGCACTCTTTTTAGACGGGTTCACACCCATGGAACATGCCTTTTGTTGGGGTTTGTGATTCAACCCACCACACCCACCAGGCCCGAAGGAAAGTCACTGTCATCATCTTCCTCAGCTCCAGGCTTGCCACACATTCCATAGCTCATCCAAACCACCAGGAACCCCTCAAATCCCCAGGGCACAGCCTAGGAGCATCAACAAAGCTTAAATCTAAGTGTGCGACAATCTGGGCACAGCCTCCTGTTTTATACCTCTTTCCATTAGTCCCAGTGTTTCATTTCTACATATTGACAAATATCCCCTCCACTGGCCTCTGTTCGCTCCTTTCTCACTCGTCTCTCGGCGCAGATCCACTGAACGCCTGTGCTGGGACGCACTCATCAGGCCACACCTCAGGCATCACTGCGTTCCTCACTGACGCTGTTAGGGACCCACAAAACCATTCATTGACAACCATGGTCTGCATTCTGTGAGCTGCCACCCCTGACTTCCACTCCACTTCCTCATGACACAGATGCTGAAGCTTCTCCATCAACCTGAGTCCCCTGCTCCATTTCCTCCAGGTGGGCCTCTCTCTCAACCCCCATGGTCCTTCCACCTCCTTCGCATCCCTGCCCCTGAAAACAGCCCCAAAACGCCCTGCATCTCTCCTGGCCACTCGATCGGTTCCTCGACTCTGTCACTGCATCCCCTCTCCTGCCTCTGCCACTGCATTTTTCCCAGTGAATTTAAACATTCTGACACTTTTCCTATCTGGATAGAAAACACATAAGTGGATAAATAGATCTTGGAGAAAAGCTCCTCTTGGCTACAGCAGGTCCCTCCTGGCGAGTGACCTGAAAGTGTTGTGTTTGCTCGGTTCCTGTCCCCAAGTCCCAGTACCGCCTCAGCTGCCCCAGTCTGTCTCCTTTTCCCACCATTTCACTGGAAACTGCTGTAGCCAAGTTGGCCTCAGCTTGACATGCTTCTCATGCCTTATCTCTTGGTCATCTCTGCACAATATGGAAATGTTGGCCAGTCTCTCATCTTTGTGGAGGAAATATGGGGAGGGAAAGTTAGAGTTCTTCTAAATCTTACACTTTGACTTACATAAATTTTGCTTTGCATATAAATTAAAGATAATTTATTGTATGTGCATTGTATCAAAACAATTCCCATGCACTTATTGTGGAATATTTAGAAAAGAGCAGGTAGTTTCTATACAGAAATAAAAATCCCATACAATTTTGCCCCTTAAGCAAAATAATTATGAAATGGACTTTTCATTCCAAGAGTAAACGAATTCATGCACTCACAAACACTCTCAAGCACTATCACACACAACTGAGAAGCTCCCCTACAAAGATTTCGATTATGCTTTTCCGCTTATGCTTACTTTGCCATGTGGCTAAAAGTGTTGTTTAAAATCTCTCAACAAAAGGACACTGTCAGTAAAAACATATCACTTCAAAATAATTTTTGAACTATGGTAATATGAAATGTTTTTACAGTAATATGAAATCTTATTATCATTAACCAAATTTAGAAAATGGAATGGAAAATGTTTAAGATGTTAAATTGTGATGGATCTTTGTCTTATGTGGGGGTTAGGGTTTGTTACTAATTAAATGAGGTGGCATATTTAAATCACTTATAACAAGATCTGGTGAAGTTTAAGTGCTATATAAATGTTAGCTTCTGGTGTTACAATGATGATGTTTACTCTATATTGTGATTTGCTAAATGCATCAAAATTACCATATAACTTTAAATGCACTACAATTAGAACAAATGAATCAGTAGAAGCAGTAGAGCAAATGAAATCTCAAATACACGATAACAGGAGCTGTAGTTAGTCAGCTCTGACCGTCAAAGACCCAGGATAGCTCACTGGTCATGGACAAAGTCCCCACCGAATTCCGGGGAAAAACCACAACTTCCCACAAGACACTCTCTTCTCTACCCTTGGCTCTTCCTAGCTGCTGGCTGCCTCTTTGGAATCCTACCTGTGCTAGTTTGAAAGGATTATGTACCCTAGAAAAGCCATGTTTTAATTCTGATCCATCTCGCGGAGGCAGCTGTTTCTCTTCATCCCTATTCAGTACTATAGGTTGGAAACTTGATTAGATTATCTCCACAGAGGTGTAACTCACCCGGTTGTGGGTATTAACCTTTAGAGAGAGATGTGACTCCACCTACTCCAGGTGGGTCTTGATTAGTTTACTGGAATCCTTTAAAAGAGGAAACATTTTTTGAAGAGAGAGACAGAGCCACCAGCAGAGTCGTGAGAACCATAAGAATCCACACAGAGACCTCTGGAGATGAAGAAGGAAAACGCCCCTGGGGGAGCTCATGAAACCAGAAGCCTGGAGAGAAAGGAGCAGATGTTGTCATGCTCGCCATGTGCCGTTCCAGTTGCGAGAGAAACCCTGAATGTCACCGGCTTTCTTGAACCAAGGTATCCTTCCCTGGATGCCTTAGATTGGACATTTCTATAGCCTTGCTTTAATTGGGACATTCTCATGGCCTTAGAGCTGTAAACTTTCAACTTAATAAAATCCCCCTTTTAAAAGCTGTTCCATTTCTGATATATTGTATTCTACCCGCTAGCGAACTAGAATGCTACCCCAATCTGCAATTACTGCAAATATTTTTAGTTGTGGTATATTTTTAATTGCTCCTGCTGGGCACCCCCCTGTGCAGTTCATTTTGATTTATCATCATGAAAATACTTTTAAACTGGTGTAGAAGAGAAGTTGCCGTTTTTTTTTTTACCATCTTTCTTACATTTGATGCTTTTCTTTCATATAGGTTAGCATGCTTTAAACTACGGTAACAAACATCTCCAGGGTCAGTGGGTTACATGGCACCAGCTCGTTTATCCCAGGCTCCACCAAGAAATCCCGCTGTCCCTCGACCCCAGGCTTTTGTGCTCGGCGCTGCTGGTGGACTGGCGAGGGGGGCTGGGCTGCACCTTGGCTGCTACAAGCTCACTGGGGAGCGCCATAGTCGCCTACACCCACATTTCATGGGATATATATTTATTTATATATGTTTTTGGCATGGGCAGGCTCTGGGAATCAAACCCTGGTCTCCAGCTTGGCAAGTGAGAATTCTTGCTACTAAGCCACAATTGCACTGCGCATAGGTTATAACTAATAGCCAGGCCTTGCAGGATGGAAAGGCGAGGGGAGGTCAGCTCTTTGTGTGTCTGCATACAGCAGAAAACTGGACACCGGTGCATATTAAAACAAGCGTCTGCATTCTCCCGTTCCTTCAAGCATAGCTCTAAAAGAATGAAGCAGCACCGAGGCCGGTGTTTGTGTTGGAGCCAGGATGGCAGCTCTTACCATGCGTGTGTGCTCGTGGCAGTGAGTGAGGGTCAGTGACGGCAGAAGAGAATCTGCAAAGCAGAGGCGAGTTAAGTGTCCAATGAAGGCACAGTTAAGCAAAGGGAGAGAAAGAAAAGGGGAAGGAAGGGAGGGGACATGTATTGAAGATATATTTGGAGGTCAAAATTCTGCTAGGGATTTTGACAAATATTATCACACTTACTGTCCACAAGATGCCCTGAGAGAATGCTGCCTCTGGGGAAGGCACTGGGGGTGGAGGCTGTCCTTCCCCCCCAGGGACCGTGAAAGTCATCGAAGCCCAGGCAGGCACTGTGAGGGGAGTGAGATCTGGAGGAACCCGTGAACTGTACAGAATTTGGAAGGTGGTCTGGGGTCCTGAGCCTGGAAGGCAAAGTGAGCTCTCCTACTGCCCCCCTGGGAAGAAATAAAGTCTCCCTGCAGGGATGCAATGCAAGAGAGCAGGTGAGGCCTCACCTGGGCAAAGAAAAAAAAAAACAACACAAGTAGATCCTTGGACACTGCAGACATTGATGTTAGCAGACAAGGTCTTCAAAGAATATTATAAATGTGTTGAACAAAATACAGGAAATACAGGAAAAGTTTAATGAAATGGAGGGAAATATGAGGAATTTCAATGCAGAATTGGGGATTACTAATAATTATTATTGTAAATTTCAGAACTGAAAAATACTGTATCTTAATAGACTAAGCACAGAAGTAGGATTAGTAAAAGCTAAGCCATGTAAACAGAAAATATCGACACTTAGCCACAAAGGGGGATGCAGAGTGAAAATGAGAGCCCATGGTTTAAGAGGCACACAGCAATCAGTTCACTGAAATGCTCAAATGCTAGGAGAGTCACCAGATGGAAACAATATTTGAAACGATATTGGTCAAAATATGCCAAAAAATGATAAAGAACCCCAGCCCACAGATTCCAGCACTGCAGCAATTCCTAAACTGAATTAAAACAAAGCAAGCCAGCACCCAGTGGCATCATAATCCAATCGCCAGCACACACTCCCAGGGTCACGAAGGGTAACGGGGCCTCTCTACAGGAAGGCATGGAAGCTCCAATGCCATGGAATGCCATCTTTAATGTATGTTCTAGGAAAACTAAGAGAACTACCCACCTAGAATTCACACCCAGCAAAAAGTTCCCTGAAGAATGGAAGGGAAAGAAAGATGTCTTAAGTCAAGCAAAGGCTGAAAGAATTGACCACGAGTAGATGGCCACTCAAAAACACTAAATTAAGTTCTTTAAGATGAAGGACAGTGATCCCAGATGGAAGCGTGGGGCTGCAGAAAAGAATATATGCCATTGGAATCGGTAAATGTATTGCTGCTTAGACAAAAAAAATACAGTGACATCAGGGTTTGCAAACTATCTGGTGATAGCGACTGGAAGGAGAGATAGGAAATAGAAGTTACACTATTGCAAGATTCCTATGTTCTTCAATAAGTGGTAAAAATATTAATTTATGATGGCTTTAATAAGTTAAGGAGGCACATTTTAATCTTTAGGGTATTTAGTAAAATACCAACACTAAAAAGTTGGAACTGAAAATCTAATAGATGATAGGTAAGGATAGAGAGAATGAAATAGAAAGTACTTGATTAATGGAAATAAAAGCAAGAAAGGAGGAAACGAACAAAGAACAGATGGGACAAATGCAAAACTAATAAGATTGTAGCCTTAAACCTACTTATACTGCTAATTATAAGAAATGAAAATGGGCCAGACAATTTGATTAAAATCCAAAGAACATTAGTTTGAATTCTATTTTTAAAAAGACCCAACTATGTGCTGTTTATAATGTAGTCATTTTAAAAAGAAAGAAGCACATTGGTTGAAAAGAAAAGGATGGAAAAATATACATAACAGAAACCAAAAGAAAATGCACCTGGCTATTCTAGTATCAGACAAAACAGACTACAACCCAAGGAGTGCTACTACTCGTAAGAAGAAGGATGTTTAACAACGATAAAAAGGTCAATTCCACAAGGGGACATATCAATTTTTAATGCATCTTCACACTTAATAGCAGAGCTTGAATTATAAACAAGAAAACTTAACAGAGCTGAAAGAAAATTATACAAATACACATTTATACATTTATAGACGTATTTTAATATACTTCTCTCATTAATTAATAGTTTATGTAGACTAAAAATCATAAATATATGGAAGATTTGAAAAACATCATTAAATACGGTTATTAAATATGGTCATAACATAAAACCATACCTAAACTATTACTAAAACTACACCTAAAATCTATATAATACATGCTCTTTCCAAGATTCTAAGTTCCAATGCAACATTTACCAAATAGGCCATATGCTCAGTCAAAAAATAAGTTTCACCAAACTTCAAATTATTGAGATCATACAGATTATATTTTCTGACCATAATGTAATTAAACTGGAAATCAGTTACAAAAAGATAACGAGAAAAACCTCAAATCTTCCATGCCTCCAAGAAAAAATTAAAATGTCATTTAGGAAATGTTTGCAATTTGAAAAAACAATTTACAAAAATTTCTGAGTAACAGAAAAATTTAACAATTCTAACCTTGTGGGTTACAGCTGACAATTTCCCATCCCCAACCTCCCCAAATTAAAATTAAACCAAAACTGCTGAAGTAATTCTTAGAGGGAAAATTATAGCTTTGAATAAATAGGTTAAAAAAGAAAGTTATCTAAACTTTCATTTCAAGAAAATCGGAAAAGAATAGCATTTAAAACCCAAAGAAGTAATAGAAAGATGAGAGCAGAAATCAATTCATAGAAAGCAGACAAAAGTCAGTAAAGCAAAAAGTTGGTTTAGGAAATCTAGGAAAATTAACACACAAATTATCTGTGCCAGAGTAAAGTGGGGGCATCATTAGAGACACAAGTATTAATAATACAAAGAATATTAAGAGTAACTTTTGGCCTATGAATTTGAGGAAGTAGACAAATTCTTTGTAAACATAAATTTCCCAATTGACCTGAGAAATTAATATACTATAACTTACAATAAACTGTTGAAAGAAAGCAAAGAATTACATAAGTGGAGGGAGATATGTGTTTATGGGTGTCAATTCTTTCCAAATTCTTTGTAATTGCTTGTGTAATATGATTAGCCTTAAGCCAATTGAGCACTTGAAATGTGGCTTGTCTAATCTGAGATGCACTGAAATTGTAAATTACATAACCTATTTCAAAGGATTCACATTTAAAAAAGAGTGAAAATATCTCATTAATTTATTGATTACAGTTAAATGATAGTATCTTAGAAATATTGGGTTAAATAAAATACAAGATTAAAATTAATTAAACCTATTTATTTTTTCTTGTTTAATGTGGCTACTAGAAAATTTTAAATCATGTGCATGCTTTACATGACATTTTATCGGGCAGTGTGGTCTATTGATTCAAGAAGCCCCATCATAATTCCAGCAGGGATTATTTTGTAGAAATCGATGAACTGATTCTAAAATTTAAATGGGAAACCAAAGGAAATAGATTAGACGTAAAAATAAAATAAATACAAGGGAAAAGAGCCACACTACTAACTATAAAGCAATAGTAATCATGCCAGAGTGGTATTGGCAAAAGTATAGAAAAGTAGACCATTGAAACTGAATAAAAAGTCCAGATTTAAGGTCTCAAATATGGCAAACTGAATTTCAATGAAGGTACAAAGGCAATCCAGTGTAAAAAAGAGAGTCTTTCAGAAAATGGTTCTGGAAAAACTGGGTATCCATCCATAAAAATCCTTGAACAATAGCTTACCCCACATACAAAAAATTTTTTCAAAATTGAACATAGACATAAATGTAAAACCCAAACTGTGAAACTTATAGCAGAAAGCATAGAAGAACATCTCTGAGATTTTGCATTAAACAAAGATATCTTAGACGTGACATTAAAAGCATGATCCATTCAAGAAAGAAATGATTAAGTGGACTCTAACAAAACTAAAATCTTTGGCTATTTAAAAGACACTGTAAAGATGACCAAAAAAAAAACAAACCAAAGAACTGGTCCAAATATTTGTAGAACACATATCTGATGGACTGGCAACTGGAATATACAAAGGAATCTCAAAACTCAGTAACAGGAACAAAATCAAGAAAATTGGCAAGGATTTGAATAAATACTTTGTCAAATATGAAAACCCAGATACGAATGGCTAACAAGCACGCAGAAATGCTCAATATTGTGAGCTGTTAGGGAAATGCAAATTAAAACCACAATGAGTCACCACTACACATTTGTTAGAATTACTTTTTTTTTAAAACTGACAATACTAAGTGCTGGCAAGGATGGGGAGCAACAGAACCTTCACATGGTTAGGATGCAACTTGCAGCAGCCACTGAGGAAACAGCCGGGCAGTGTCTGAAGAAGTTAAAACACCTTAGCACACAGCTCAGAAATCCCACCCATGAGAAATGAACCCATGTGTAAATGCTTATAATGGCTTTATAAGTAATTGCCTCCAAATTGGAAACAAACCAAATGTCCTTCAAATTGTGAACAGATAAAATGGCGCAGTGCTTCAATGGGATGTGACTACTTCTCAGCTGTGAAAAGGAACAAACTACAAACATAGGCAGGTCCCTCATGCATTGAGATAAGTGAAAGAAAAATACAAACTTGAGGAGAGAATACAAACCAGCTAGAGCTTCGACCTCAGCGGCGTCTTTCCCAAAAATCCAGGGACATGGTGAGTCTCCCAGAGCTGGGAGTAGGGGAATGGGAGACTGTGGCCCCTGCTGAGCCCTCCCTCCCCACATATACAGAAGCTGAAACCTCCGAAATCTGCGCCTTGCCCACAGTACGCAGTTGGAGTCAGGTCCTGGACGTCAGGCTGCAGACCTGTCCCTGTCCACTTGCCCACAAAGCAGAGTGCCCCTTCCACTCCATGGGGTAAGTGGAGCCATCGGCACGGCTCACACTTCCCAAGTACTGAGGGGTGCCCACCAAGGGCCGTCCCTGCTCACCCAGCGGGTGCTCACATGACAGAAGTGACTGGCAGCAGCTGGAGCTTGGAAAGGGCCCGTCCACTTACACGGCCAGCGCCTCTGCCCCTGTAGGTGACCTGGTGCCCGGGCAGCGCAGCCCTCGATGCTGGCATCCCCACCTCCTGTGTTCCTGGGGGAGTGTGCTCCAACTGCCCTCACGTCATACGGCCCACCTTCCCTGGGACTTCTGCTTCCAGCCCACAGGTGAAGGGCAGGGGGGCGCGTTAGGCGGCTGGGCCAGGCACCCGCAGGATCCCACAGACTCATCCCCTGCATTGGCTCATGGTGCCTATTCAAAGACTCCCTCTCTGTGCAGCCCTGCTCCCCTCCCTCGCCCAGTGCCATCGGGCAGAAAGGAGTGTGCAGTGGCTGTTTTGGGAGCCCCTTGTCTTGTTTCTGTGACCACAGCCCATGCCTTTTCCCGTCTTTTGATTCTGCTGCTGTGCTTTCCGTGGCTGAGCCGTCCCCCCTGCCCTTCCTCTCTCTGGACCCTCTTGTCCCGGCCTCAGAGCCAGTCTAAGGCAGGCCCACACGGCACCACTTTCCCAGGCGTCCCCTAAGTGCAGGGGCCCACCCTGCTGGCCTTTGCCAGCCTTGGCCTGAGGCTGGGTAGAGCTCACGCTCCCTGGACAGCCCCAAATGCTCCTTCTTCTTTCATCCTTCTGCTAACTTTGCTTTTGGGGCACCCACCTAGCTGCCCGCATTGCTTCTGGCCAGGCAGCCTCTGCTGCCTCTTCCTTGGCCTTGGAGCTGACCAGCAAGAGGGCTGCAGACCCCTGTTCAGCCTGCCCCAGGGCACATGCCCTGAGCCCTCTTCTGGGCACCTCCTCTGTGCTCCCCTCATGCTTATGTCCCTCCTGGCACCCACAGGCCCTGCAGCAGCCCCGCTTTGCCTTCCCACCAGTGCAGCCCTCGTCC